>ML800122.1:3973-15424 GCA_009831015.1 Picea engelmannii
CTTGCACACCAAGTTGGGTATCAAAGACTTCAAGTGACATCTCATTCTGAAATACCATGGGGCTCTGCATAGGTACATCCAAATCAAAATGGATTTCTTATACATCTCATCACTAGGATTTGCCTATCAATATGTTTTCAAAATCGAGCAGAAATTTAAGCACCATAACAAATAGGAGTTCAGATCTGTAAATCTGAAACAACCATAGTATGATAAACACATACCTAACAAACGACCTCCTAAAAACTAGTCTAAGCCACTATTTATGCTTGAATCCATCAGGACCAAAATGGAACCCTCATGAGGATGTGAATCCTCCTGCATTTTTATAGAGGTGGCACTCCTTTGTCTGAGATTTACAAAATGTGGGACTTTTAAAGAAGTCTGTCAAAATAAAATAGATATAACAGAAAACGGAAATAATTTGTATTTTTCTTTTAAAAGAGAGTTCCTAAGAATGAACCAGGAAACACACACACATTCATACATTTAAAGAAAATAAACATAATTCCTCACATCCATCATAGTAGGGATAAAGATTTATGATCACATAAAAACTAAAATATTTAAGAAAATTAGCCTTTAAACAAAGAAACGAAGCAATACCAACAAATATTCCTTACCTAGTCCAATCATTAAGAAGATAAACCTCTTTTTAACCAAGAAAATCCACCATAGAGAAATAAATAAACCTCCACTAGAGATAACACATCATCCATCCATCCAATAACCAAATCAAGACCATTACAAGAGCTAGTGACAAGAGATATATGTAAAAATTCCCAAGTAGAGCACAAATTTCAGCCAAGAGTGTCTTCTCTCAAGTGAGAGAGCTATGATTAAATGAGATAGAAATGATATATATTTTTACAAAAACCTCTAAAACAAGTTTGGCCACAAAACCTAGGGTAAACCAAAAAGTAAGGGGACAACAACCCTTACTTTTCCCATTTACAATTTAAAATTTGTTTTTTCACAATAGAAACCCTAGAAAAAGCATGACGTCAATCCCTCAAAGTGTGACATTTGGCCTCCAAAGGAAAAATGTTGGGCTAGTAGGGGCATGGGTGAGCTCCTCCAAGGCATCTCCCAAGCCTCCAAAGGTTTTACTTATCATCCATAGTGTGGTCCATGGTATCCAACTGGTGGGATTCAAGCCCCAAGGAAGCCCAAGCTAGGCTTGTTTTTCCAAATCTGTCCACCAAACAAGGTCCTACAAAGACAATGAATACTCCCTCCAAAGATGCATCATGATGAGTAAATAAAGTCAATAAAAGGTCCACCTAAGCATCTGCATCAAAAACCACCTCATCAAAATAATCAAGTGCTCAAAGACCTTACGCAACTTTCCAAGTTTGGGTATGGGAGGGTTGACAAGGTGACCTATAAAGTGAATCGTCCCCTAGGTCAAGGAGTGTTTCCCGAGTGGAACCCATTTCTAAGAAATGTGGAAATGATGATATGGATGGGGCCAAGACTCTTGGGCATGGGGTTCATGACATACAAGGGATCTTAGTGTCTCATTTATGGGTGTCTTTGTAGAGGGTGTGTTGCACCTTCATTTTCAATACACCCTTTTTCCAAGCCCATTCATTGTCATTAATTAATTAAGGTACAAAAATTGGGTACTCCCTAGGGTGAATCGATTAGCTTGGGGGTAAGTACCAAAGTTTCACTTGAAGGAAGAAATACACATAGTTCCATGGGGGTATATTCTAGTTTGTAAGGCACTTTGAGTAAATCCCTCAATCAAGTGGGAAATTTATGTTATGAATTTTCTTTTGCAAGTGTTTGATTTTTTAGGAGAAGCATTTCATTTCTCTCAAGACCTCTTTGGAAGAGACTATGAAATTTTC
Source organism: Picea engelmannii (assembly GCA_009831015.1). Lineage (NCBI taxonomy): Eukaryota > Viridiplantae > Streptophyta > Pinopsida > Pinales > Pinaceae > Picea > Picea engelmannii. The sequence goes on from ML800122.1 coordinate 5,830, forward strand.
ATAATTAGGCTTTTATCTTTTTCCAGCCATCTCTCCTCTATTTCTCCAGCCCCTTCTTCCCATGAAATGAGGGACAACCCCTTCTTGGGTCAGTACACTCGAAAACCCAAAAGATAAGGAGATGGAGGGACAAAGTGTGGAAAGTGACAAGTATGGTTGGGAATAACACGATGAATCATCGAGGGGACCTCCCAGTAGAAAATCAATCCCTAAGGGTGACCACTTACTAGGGTACAATGTTAACCATCAAGGTGAAACAGGGAAAAGAGTATAATGTCCAAGAAGACATTACATAATCAAAAGAATTTTTAAATGCAACAAACCTAAATGCTTCAAATATTGAAATGATCCGGATTATTTTCGGCATGAAATGAGATCGGAGATATAACAAAGAAATGCACAGAGATATCGCAGATATTCAATAATATAGAAGAAATGTATCGGAGATGCAACCATAAACACAGATATACAGTAATACACAATTTTTATTAATGAAAGAAATGTACAGAGACTGTAAAAATACAGAGTGAAAGACTCGCTAGAATGGTGGCAGCTTATCTCTGAGAAGAGATGTGACGGCTACTAGCATTCGCAAGAAGATGATTACAATGAGGCTCTGAAGACCTTTTTACAATAAATGGGAATTCCAAAAGTCCTAGACATCCAAAAACCTAACAATAGGAGATGAAGCGCCAAAAGTCATGTGGGCCCCGTTTGGGTAAGTGAGTACATCAACTTCTCGGGGTAGTAACTTTTGCATACAATCTCCGTTTTAGGCATGTGATAGCTCGTTGGAAAGGTATCGTCGAGGAGATTAATTTTGAGGGCTCAAAAATGCCTTCACCTATCATTGAGAACCTCTATATTGAAAAACCTTCATTTGGACCCTCAAAATGGCCCCGAAAGTTAAAACCTGCTAAAAATAGTAAATTGCCAAAATTGCCAGAAAACTGTTTTGAGCCATTTGGAAAAGGTGGGTGGCCAACGATATCCACCTGGATCATGAAATGAAACTCATCATAATAACTATTTTGTACCTCATGGATCACGATCCAATGTCCTCTGGAAGCAATCTGGTGTGGTGGATATCCTCATGGTGAATCTGGAACTATGGTGATGAAGTGGGATTCTATTTGTGCAAGTGGACACTTGATCCGGATTAATTTCGGCATGGAATGAGAGTGGAGATATAATAAATAAATGTACATAGATGTATCATATATACAAAAATATAACATAAATATATTAGAGATATAAACACAAATATACAGTAATACACAATTTTTATTAATGTGCAAAATGTACAGAATTGTAAAAATACAGAGTGAACGACTCACTAGAATGGTGGCAGTGTATCTCTGAGAAGAGATGTGACAGATACTAACATTCAAAAGAAGATTATTTTTACAATGAGGCTCTCAAGGACATTTTAACATAAGTAAAATCTAAAACCATAACCCCAAAAGATCAAAATCCAAAAGGTTTTCGGGCCTCGATCGGGGTAGTTGATATGTCAACATATCAGGGGAATAAATTTTGCATACAATCTTTGATTAGGTCGTTTGATACACCCTTGGAAAGGTCTAACTGAGAATAACTATTTTCGACTAGCCTAGGAAAGTACCCTTATCAGTATCTTGGCCCCAAATCCCCCAAAAAATTCATTAGAGCCTCAAAACGGCACTAGAAGTTTGGAACTCGAAAAACTGCCGAAAAATGGCTAAGGTGGAAAACTATTTTTGAGCCAGTGGAATAGGTGGGTGGCCACCGATATCCACCTGGATCAATCCTCCCTCCTTAGGAAGAAATGATATCCATTGTGTTGAGTTCCCGGGGGAGAGGGCGAAGCTTTTTTTGAATTTGAATCTTGGTGAGTTGCTTGCCTTACTGAAAAAGTTGCATTGCTTAGCTTGTTGAATGGTGTCACAAACCTGTGGCTGGAAGGGTTGAGTCCATTCAACCAGTCTGGATACATGAGATGACTATGTGCAAAAGGAATCTTTGTGCTTTGCTTCAATATTTTCAACCTCCTTATGTTGGATAGAAGGTGCTTGGGTCGAGGCTGTAGTGGTTGCAGTCTCCTTTTGTTCACATTTTGAATAGATTATGAAGAAGATAAATTTTGTAGTATAAGATACTACCTTGTGAAACTTTTTAGGAGGTATAATATTTGTAACTACCTATGGTATCCTTTACAGATGACACCACGGAGTAACAATGACACTACGGGGTCGACACTCATAAATAGCATGGTGCTTCCACATATATAGTTGGCCCAAGAGAAAATCACAGACATCCAGTGGGGTAACATCACATAATACCTCATCCTTAATGGGTTGGATGTCATATGACAATCGACACTATTGGTTAACACAAAGATCTGATCCCTGTCAAAGCCACCCAGTGTTGTATGGTTGTGGGTGCAGTGTTGTCGACAATCCCAATTGTTTGACGACCTCTACTGAAATGAGTTTATTATAGCTTCTGCTATCAACAATAAAATGCAGCGGGGTCCCCTTCACCCACATCTATGAATGAAAAAGGCTCTCCCCCTCTTTAGGATATGTTGGTTCTTCTGGTTTAATTCCTGCAGTCACAACAATAGCAGTGGGGTCTGCGTCGATGATCTGTCTTCTATCAGTATTTTCTGAATCAGGGTTCAACTCCTTGTCTTTGATCTCGACCACCAATGATTGTTTTCTGAGACATTCATCGATGTTGTGTCAGGGTTTTTTTTGGAAATAACACCATTTTTCGGTGTCCTTCGTCTTTCCATGACCCTTCTTTCCATCTAGCTTGGACTAGTTTTTAGGAAGCTATTTATTAGGTCTGTATTTATCATACTTTGTCTGTTGCGTATTTGCAGACCCAGACTCCTATTTTTTCTGGTGCTTAAATTTCTTCTTGATTTTAACATCATATCGATAAGCAACACTGAGTGATAAGATGTCCAAAAAATCTATTTCATTTTAGATGTGTCTGTGTAGAGTCCCATGATATTTCAGAACCAAATTTCGTTCAGAGTCTTTGATACCCATATTGGTGTGCAAGGTATGGAAGGTATTGGTGAACTATGGAACTGCTTGGGCCCTCTCTTGCCGTAGTGTGGTCCATCTCATGTATTGGTCCTCATAGTTTCCAACATGGTAATAATGTTCCTTTACCACATCCAAAAAACAATCCCAAGTGGGCTCGACCCCATATATTCCATACTCCTTTGTGTAACTTTGGTCCCAGTAAGTTTCCCACTAATGTTTGACATGGGGGAGATCCTTAAGGAGTGAAAAGGTGATGTTTTCCCTATCAGAGAAATTATGAACAGAGAAATAACCTTCTAGCAGATTTAACCATTTTTCTAGGGCATCTACATCTATCTTTCCTTCAAATATGGGAATATCAAAATTAATTTGTACCTTGAAAGGAGAGGTTCCTTCAAATTGGCCACTTGATGAATACGCACATGTTGTTATCATTTCGTCCCTCTATCGCGTGAGTGCTTGCTCAAGAAACAAATTAATAGAATCATCTGCTTTGTCATTTTTCTTTTCTTCCATCATTGAGGGTTTCTTTGATGTACGATAGCGATTTTCCTCAAGAGAGACAAGCTCGAGACCCAAATTGTTATACTCAGACCTTGTCGGAGACATGCACTGAAAAACAATCAAGAGCAGTCTGCTCTGATAACACTGATCCATATTATTTTCTTCATGAAATGAGAGTGGAGATGATCCATATGTATATCGGTGGCCACCCACCTTTTTCAACTAGCTCAAAACAGTTTTCTGACAATTTTGGCAATTTACTATTTTTAGCAATTTTAACTTCTGGGGCCAATTTGAGGGCCTAAATGAAGTTTTTTTAGGATCAATATCCTAAATGATATCCAAAGGAATGATTGAGCCCCCAAAATGAATCTCCTCGACGATACCTTTCCAACGGGTTATCACATGCCTAAAACGGAGATCGTATGCAAAAGTTACAACCCCGGGAAGTTGATGTACTAACTTGCCCAAACGGGGCCCACATGACTTTTGGCACTTCATCTCCTAGGGTTAGGATTTTGGATGTCTAGGGTTTTTGGCATTCTTGTTTATTGTAAAAATGCCTTCAGAGCCTCATTGTAATGTTCTTCTTGCGAATGAGCGCAACTTTCAAATATCTTCTCAGAGATAAGCCACCACCATTCCAGCAAACTTGTTTCCACTGCATTTTACAGTTTCAGCTTATTTCATTATTGAATAGAATACCAATTTTACAGTATCTTTGTTATTTTGTGCTAATAATATGTTAATAATCTTTATTCATTTCGTTCTGCTGATAAAATCCAGATCAAGAGATATAATAAAGAAATTTACAAAGATGTGTCAGATATCCAACAACATAACAAAAATATATCAGAGATATAAACACAGAGATACAGTAATACACAATTTTTGTTAATGTGCAAAATGTACAAAACTGTAAAAATACAGAGTGAATGACTCGCTAGAATGGTGGAAACTTATCTCCTAGAAGAGATGTGACAGCTACTCACATTCGCAAGAAGATCATTTTTACAATGAGGCTCTCAAGGCCTTTTTAAAATAAGGAAAATCTAAAAACCTAACCCCAGAAGATGAAAATCCAAAAGGTTTGCAGACCCCGATGGGGGTAGTTGATACGTCAACTTCCAGGGGTAGTAACTTTTGCATACGATCTTTGCTTGGGGAGCTTGATATATTGATTGAAAGTTCTAACCGAGAAGAACAATTTTCAACTGGCCCAGGCTAGTGCCATTGACAGCCTCCTGGGCCCAAATCCCCAAAACATCATTTAGGGCCTCAAAATGGCCCTTGAAGTTTGGAACTTGAAAATCTATCAAAAAACTGTCAAGCTGGAAAATTGTTTTTCGAGCCAGTGGAATAGGTGGGTGGCCATCGATATCCACCTGGATTAACACTATTGTTCAAGTTTCCTCTCGATACATGTACTCATCGTAGAGTGCACGAGAACCACAACATCTCCAGGTGGACCTATGCCTACATGCACTGAAACAACAAACTCTTTAAGTGTAGGATGACTCACTCATCCTTTGTCCATAAAACCAAAACCAAAAATGTCAACTAATCTAGAAAATAATTTTTGTCATTTTTCATATATACGATTAAAATATAAACATGTAAATCAATAATGAGAGTAGAGGAACATGAAAATCAAAGATGAAATGCAGCTAAACTACCATGATCAATCAAAATGAAAATGAAAGAAATCAAGATGACATACCTACTTACCTAGGGCCCTAGGCCTTGAAGATCAGGTGATGGGTGATGTTAGGTGAAGTCATACAAGAAATCCAACCATATGTTCACTATTTCATCAAGGTATCTCCCCCTGTGCCTAATCATGCAATACAACAAGGATAAGTTCAACACAAAATAATCATGAGAATAAATATGCATACAATCAATTATGGAATGAAACTCATGGAGATGGGTAGGAGAAATTAAATCCTACTGGAGAGAATGGCCACAAGATTGATCAATCCATATATGAAGAGGGTTACCCTATAAGGAAGATGACTCATTTTCATTCTTCTTTAACACACCACTGCTACCTGAAGACTGAGAAGAGATGGGACATCCAAAGAAAAATCGATGATTCCTTAGAGAAGAAGAAAGAAATGCATTGCCTCTTCATCTTTGAATCACTATCAAAAGCTTCAAGATGAAAATATTTTCTCTTTGTAGGGCGATATTTTTACTTCTCTGGAATGGCAACGTCCTAGTGTTCATCTAAAATCGAGGGAAAAAGTGGTTGAATTTCCTCATAGAACAATTCTACATCCCCAAAAGGATCTGCATCACAACTCCTAAGGGATGACAGAAAATTACCCTAGAAATGTTGCAACGTGTCATCCTTGACTGGAAAAAACAAATATGTAATCATATCATCATTAGGATGCCAAACATATTAATCATACACGCATGGATACCATTCCTATCAAGATGATACCTCAACCCCCTTTGCTTGAGAGCTACCCTCAATGTCATAAATGGGATCATTATCGAAAATGAGACGACCAAAATCCCATCTCTGTCTCCCAACATGTATGAAAGTGTCTATATGCCCATCAACCATATCTAAGGTCTCTTTAATAAGGCCATCAATATGATTGAAAATGGCCATCTCTTTGTCTTCGTGTGAAGGAAGAACAGAGGTTGGGGCAGCTTCAACCGGATCTTCAAATTCTTCATCATTTAGACCATTTTCTTCTTCAACTTCATGTACATGAGGAGAGTAAGGTTGGACAATCTCAACTTCATCAAGCAGGAGAAAGGATAACGATGTCTCACGAGACTTCTCAACATGTTGCAGCACATCGGGATTCTTCTTTCTCTTTATGGACATGCTCCTCCATCGCAACCATGTCTACAACCTTGAGAACTATTCCTAGTGCTCAAAACATTCAAATGGTGTTCCATTTTGACCATGAAACAAGGTGACTTCAACACCTAGTTATTGAATACATCACTAGGTTGTCCACATAGATGACACTATTTATGATAAATATTATTGATGTGTTATCATAATTTTTCTCTAACACCTCATTAGTTAGTGAATAGAGCTTGGTTGGTTTGGAAATTGATTGGTCTTTCCATATTTCATTATTTTAGTATCATGCATGCATTTTCATTAATTAAAATCAATCACACATTTTCATTAAGTAAAATTGTACACATGTTTTGTTCAAATGAAATTCAAAATGTAAGCATGTGGGTATTATAGGTGGAAAATTTGAATTTCAAAGGAAAATAATCGCATCTATTAACACTTAAACCATTCCTTCTCACCTATTATGTGTCATGTCTAATCTTATGTGTCTAAATTGGACCTAGCTTTGGAATAAGAAAGACAATGGTATTGACTGCTTAAACCATAATAAATTTAACATTTTCCCCTCTTTTCAGTATGTTATGTCTCACAAAGCATTACAATATGTTACAAATTTGCATAGATGATGAAATTACAAACATATAGAGAATTGTTTCTACAAATTACAAATATATAGTTTTTTAAAGAAATGTTACTTGTTTTTCCTATTTTCCTTGTGGCCTTACTGGTAAGCTCCAAAAATGCATTGCTTTAATGTTTCTACTATATGTTTTTCATTTGTCAATTATTTAAAAAACAAAACATGTGTTGCACTACTAAATACTAGCTTCTACATGTTAAAAGAAAAAAAAAATCTTCATCATGTCAAAGACGTTGAAATGTTGCACCAAAAGTTGACATAAAAATAGCCCCACACTAATATTTTTTGTTCTTTACATGTATACCAATTTTTATATATTGGTTCTAATATTTAGGTAGTCAAMCCACCACCASAAATGTAGTGTATTCTCTCCATAAAAAAATAATGTCAATATTAGAAAAAAGAAAAATTGATATACTAATGAAAAAAATCAATAAATAAAAATCATATATTATGAACTATTATTCAATTTTCTACATCTCATATTTTTAACCAGAGACACTCTATAATCCATTATGGGGGAGATATTTATGTCACATAACATATTAAAATAATAACAAAACATTAAAATAATAATAATAATAATAATAATTTATGTAGTAATAATAATAATAATAAAGTTTTTTTTTCTTATTTCTATTGTATCTATCATATCAGAAGAGACCATCATTATCTTGCATTCACCCTTGATATTATTAATAAATTTAAACAATATATTTAATTAAAATATTTTCTCTCTCTCTTTTTGGAGAACACCAACAACATTCCCATCAATTTCATTCCCTATTATTTATGAAAAATATGATCGTGCATCATTTCTTCTCACATCATACATATGCAAAATCTGATCTTGCATCATTTCTTCTTCTATCATGCACATATACCATTGATTTTTTCATCTCTCTTCCATAACCTCTTTCTATGTTTTCAATATATCCTCCTTATAAATTTTGACTTATAGAACTTGCATTAACTTGGTCTTCCTTCTACTTATAAATGATTGTCCTTTTTTAGTTGTTGATCTTTCTTTGCCTCTTATTCCTATTCTAGAAATTGTGACTTATAGAACTTGTATTAACTTGGTCTTCCTTATACTTATACTTGATTGTCCTCTTCTAGTTGTTGATCTTTCTTTGCCTCTTATTTCTATTCTTCTATAAGTGTGATATTCACTTATAGAACTTGTATTAACTTGGTCTTCCTTCTACTTATACTTAATTGTTCTCTTCTAGTTGTTGATCTTTCTTTGTCTCCCAATTTCTCTTTGACCTTTAATATGAATTTAATAAAATTCAACAACTAAAATATTTATGATCATTTACTAATTTATTTTGAATAGAAATAATGAAACAATTCACATATCTAACAATAACAATTTCGCTTTGACCTTTAATATAAATTTAATAAAATTCAACAACTAAAATATTTATGATCATTTACTAATTCATTTTGAATAGAAATAATGAAACAATTCACATATCTTACAATAAATGTTTCATGTACTTACCACAAATACAAAATTATTCTTAATCTAATGGGAAATATAAAATCATTCACACAATAAACTTTTCACCTAACTTATTCTATGTTGATTTTATGAATAATCTATAAAAATAACAAAATATGTTATTTTACATACATATTTTTATTTTTATGGTTTGAATTATATATTTTTCATGACAAATTCAATTAATAATTTAATTCAATTAATAATTTAATGATAAAAACTTAAATTTCAATTCAAAGTTAATTTGAATTTTATTATTTATCTTATTAAAAAAATAAGATACATTTTATAATTTAATATTAAAAAAATTGTAACACCAATTACATATCCTTAAATCTAATATCATTATATATAAAAAAATCAATATAATATGTTATACAAAATAAAAATATATTTAAGACAATCATAATAATAAACAACTATTGTTTATATTGTTTCTTATTTTCTTAAAACATATCAACTTAAGTCTTTTTTTTAAGATATTTACAAATTTACATCTTAATTATTTTTTAGATTTCCTTCCATTTTTAATAAATCTAAAATTAAAACAAAATTACAATAATTTTCTTTAATTATTAAATATTTATGTTACTCTAATAACAACTCCAACTCATCATAATAAAAGCTCTAATATTTATCTTACTCCAATAACAACTCGTCATCAAACTTACAAATGGTCAACAATCATCATACATAGAAATTGTGGTGGAGCATCAACGCCATCAATGCTCACTATTATTCTTCTAATGACCCCAATAGGTTCAAATCAAGGTCTTTTAGTGCTAATTTTCGCAACTTAACCTATGGCATGTAGTTTACAATATAAGCAAAGGATTTGCTGGTAGTGACAACACTGATGCATGAGATGTTTCCCAAATAATTACTGCAAAGAATGCGAGTCTATACAAATATTTCTTAATTTGCACCATCAGAGCATTGCGTTGTTGGAGGGGACTTGGGCATCCCTTGGACTGGAGCACCCAAAGTGAGCAGAGAGCCCGCTATGGCTGCAGCCAGGGCTGCAATGAAGTTGGGATCTGCCTTTATAGAAGCCACATAATCCTGCATCCTGGCCA
>ML800122.1:28009-44531 GCA_009831015.1 Picea engelmannii
GCAGAAGCTGATTTCTTCTACTAAATGGCATGGTTTTAAGTTGACCATAAACTAACAAGAGCTCAAGGCTCAAAAATATGAAAATGTAACAAGCAAAACTTCATGTCTTCTGCTCAATTGGTGGTTTTAAGATGACCACAAACTATAAACAACAATAACAAGAAGAACTTTATGTCTTATGCTCAATTGGTGGTTTTAAGCTGACCACAAACTATCAAGAATAATATGTTCAGGAACAAGATTGCATACCAGGAACTAGGTTGCATACTTGATCATTTGTTCACAGGCTCTAAATCAAAATTAGAACCTGACTCAAAATCAAACTTGAAACTTGACTCAATTATATTTCCCCCCTGTCAGGGACAAGTGGTTTCAATTCCCTTGACCGTCATTCGCAAGTATGGCCAAGAAGAGATCCAACACATCAAACTGTCTTCCGGCGGAGTCTGAAGACTCGATCTTCAACTCAGAAGACTACATCAACTGGGCCCCGATCATACCCTAAATCATCAAATCTTGAAAAACATTCATGTCCATCAACTGTAGAAATATCTCCAATCAAGTACAACTGTACTTGTGTATAAATTCGGTGATAAGACTGCTCCAATAAATTGGCTTCCAAATGCCAACGCCAATTCCCTAACCATCCAAAATGAAGTTGTTTCCTCTTGTGCTTTTGACACCTTACTGATGGATGATTTGTCTTCCCACAAAATTTGCATGGGTGAAGATCAAAACAGTTTGACTTATCATGGCCAAACTGGTGACAGTGTTTGCACTGTATGGGTTCTTTATCCGACCGATTATCAACATCATCATCAGCTATATCTTGTACCTGTTCCTTACCAATATCCACAAGCTCTGTTGTCTTATCATCATTCAAAAAACCTCCACTCACAAAGCAAACAGGTTCGCTATAGTTAGGAAAATGAAAAAGGTTGTCAGCATCCTGTACATATCCTAGTCCATATCGATTTCGTTTAAATCGTAATTCTTCCCATGGTCAAACAATACATTTATCCGCAACTTTTTCTGACATAGGGACTTCATCCAACTCATCTTCATGTTTATGACTATCATCGCTAGTCAACTGAATGTCTTCATTATTTTCATCCTTGATGCCATTTTGGTTGTTGTAATCACATTGTTGGTGTCGAAGCAAACTTAACTCATCAGACAACAACTTGTTTTAATGTTTGAACATATCAATCTTCTTGTGCATTACTTGTAAACAAGTAATCACTGTACTAAGAGTGCACTTGTTTATTGCAATTGTAGATTCTATAGTTGAGTTAATTAATGTGCGCAATATTGTAAATAGTTCTTCAATTCTTGTCATTATGTAGAATATGGAAGAGAGATGCTTGTATGTTGATGCCACAAAATTCAATTTTGTATCCTATTATACATGCCAAAAGCCATCGTTGCATGAATGCTGCCAAAAACTACAGGATAACCAATGATGACGCACATAAAGATCCTAAGACAGACCCCCTTATTCAATTTCGGGTAATTCTACCTTATAACTCCATTCTTATAACTCCATTACAAAAATCATACAAACCAATACTCTTAACAATAGGTATTATAACTCATTTATGAAAATAAACCCTTATAACTTCATGTACATTTAATTATAATGAAGAAAACTCCTCCATATAAATTTTCAATCTTATAACTCCCATATAATTCCTTAAAAAATATTATATCACCTTTTTCTTTATAAAAAAAGTATGCTTATAAGACTGACATGTTAAAAAACATACGACTCCTTTGATGGGGTCGGAACCCCTTTTTGTTCTACCCTTATTTAATTCTAAATTTAATATTAGCTTCTTTGGCCTTTTAAGAGCAATGGTCTCTTCCACTTAGTTTTCACCTTGTAGGGTTTCAAGGTTAATGGAAAATTTTCCAAGAAAGATCCATATCAGCCATAACAACCATTTGGCATAAGCTTTGAACTATTCCTTAAAGATTTATATGTCACCATCTATTCCTCAAAGATTTATATGTCACTGTCTATTCTTTTCTACTTTTATGCCAAAAAAATAAATATTATTTTCATCTTTAAAAATTAAAATAAACCTCACATACCCTATCTTCATCAGATTGATTGTTGATTATCTTCATCAGATCTTGGGATTGCAATTCAATAAATGAACCTTATCATCTGATCATCAAGCGCTCAGGTCGAGGGACATAAACATGTTGTATGCTCCTTCAGGAACACACACATATGGAGAGATATTCGCAGCCTTGGACTCGAAATGGTCGTTTCACGGACAACCAACCAAACAACATGAAATTGCCAAATTCCATCATTCTATCGCAGGCAAGAAGAGGAGGCTGAATGCAATTCTTCCAATGGATATATTGCTCGCAAAGATAACAGGCTCGTTCTCTCTCATGCAAAGGGCTTCGTCAACCTCTAATTTTCTTCACATGAATTTCCTCAGCCACACTCATTCATCTGGATTAATTCGATTTCTCTCTGTCAGCGTTGTTCCTGAGTCTTGGAATCGAGCTTATTCTTTAGAGAGCCCCTTCTTCACTGCATGCGACCTTTCTCCTCTGTAGATATGCGTACAGATTTATTCTCTAGCATATGCAGTAGATATGAAAATCTAGATCTACAAATCCACTCATGGACTATCATATATTCTCCCCAAATTGAACTCCCAGGTCACGGGTTCGAAACTCGACAGTCATGCAGGCCGCCCAATGTGCAGTGACTTCGTACTCCTTTACTCCTTTGAATTTTCCTAGGGCTAGCAAACGTGGGGTCTGTAATGGTGGCGAGTGTTCTCGGCTCTCCTTCTGCGGCGCGTGCAAAGAAATCTTTGGAGTACCTTTACCTACTGGCGATTTTTATTCTTCCGTTGAAATGAACTTCTTGTTCTCCATTGTTAAACTTCTTGTATAGTGAAGGCTCATGTATAGAGTGGTCGGGTGCTCTTAAACAATCAACATTACACCAAAACCTACAAGTTATTTGAATGGCAACGATTCTCTTGCTTCATCACTTCACCAGACTTGTGATCACACCCCAAGGTGACCACTTCTTTCAAATTGTATTCGCTTCAAACAAAAAACGCAGGAGTGCGAGCAATCTTCTTCTTCATGTTGATTGTTGGCATCCTCCTCACAATGAAGAAAATGTTCTCCTCACGCAGGTGGTTGCTTCTTTGTTCACTACTGCAATTTCAATAGTCATTTGACCTTCCCCAATGTAGACAACAGAAGGAACATGTACAGTAAAAATTATGATCATGTCCTTATGACCTAAGACCAAAGAGAGACTAATAAATTATGAATTCTCAAGCCATTATATCATAAACCTGCTCGGATACCACTGTTAGATTCATAATGAAGAAAAGAGCATAAATATAATGAAAATAATAAAAGCAATCAAGAAACCATGATGAAGTGAGATAACTAAATAATGGCAGAAAAGACATACTCTATTCATCAATGCTTTGTAAATAATCATGTACATAGATATACATATATGAGACAAAAAACCATAGCTGTTATGTAACTGTATAACAGTTAAGTTAACTTAACTAACCGACTAACTTATGATTAGTATTTTAACATGGAATCATTCACATAAATTGTACATAACAGAATTCGATGATTACCATGGACGGCTCAGATGCTATCCGCGTGGATACGATTCTTTTGGGCACGGCCGCCAATCCCCTGCTCAGAGCGTGATGGTTCTCGGTCGACGGCTTCTTATGACAGCAGGGGGGATCATCGATGGACGAATTGATCAGATTCTCAATCTGTGCCGACTCCAAGTAATTCATTGACCTCTTCTTTGAAGGCAGCTGCTGATCGTCCATAAATTTGGCATTCTTCTTCTCCTTTTCCCGTCCTCGTTCATGGAAATCCCAATACTGATCATAATGGGGGGCAACTGCACCGTTGGAGTACCTTGCATACAATACATCATTGCCTTGATGATCTGGATTGAATATCTAAGTAATAAGAAGGCAAACAACAGTAAGAAATCTGGACACCCATGAACCCTTATTATATGAAACTCAAATTACTCTCCCAAAACAGTATGGTATACCTGGCTTCCTCAACGCCCTTCTGTAGGTCAACCACAGACCTGATATGCATCTGCAAGTCGTTATATTTACTAATCATGCGCTTCAACATAGACTTCAGCTTCAGATTCTCTTTGTTTATGAGATTTATGTCGGCCACAAGCATAGTGATCTGCACAAATTAATTTCAAGGCATGTAATATGTAAGAAACAACATGGATAAACAAAAATATAAGGCCAGATCTGTAAAAACTCCATYAAAACACCTTATTCTTGTGGCCTTCCATCTCCTCCATTTTCAKTGAAATSTTTACTACCTGCCCTTTGTGACATATTTATAGAAAGCGTGCTGTCATGACATTCGTAAATAGCACGGCGAGTCCCTTGACTTCTTGTGGCATGCGAATTCTTGTGGCATATTCCTAATTAGCCCTTTCTATTCTTCTGGGACAGATTCCAAGGCTTGATTATCCTCCATGAATTTGAAAGTTATTATTTGAAAATTTTCATTGATTATCGATTGATCTATGCAAGTAGCCTGATATTTCTATTCTTCTGGGACAGATTCCAAGGCTTGATTATCCTCCATGAATTTGAAAGTTATTATTTGAAAATTTTCATTGATTATCGATTGATCTATGCAAGTAGCCTGATATCACGGGTGGCCTTCTCTAAATGTGAGATGTGAGTTCATTGTGTGGTGTCTTTTAAGAAAGACAAACTCCAGTAATACATGAATAGCGTCTTTCCACATGGAGATATTTTGTCGTGCAGTTTAAAGAGAGTTAAAGGAGAATGGCCCATGAGATGAGAAGAGCCAACCAAACATTATATCGACAAGGACTTGTTAAGATCTTTCCATTTAAGGAGAGAGAATGGAGGAAGGCTGTATCCCTATCATTGTCTTTATTTAAGGGGGATAAGTATTGATAAGGAATTAAGATCTTCCCAATTAAGGAGAAAGCATATGGAAGAAATCCATATCCCAATAATGGTGGTCGAGGATAAGTGTTAGATGTAGTTAAAATATAAATTAATATTTAATAAAAAATAATTTAATGTGAGGGATGTTTTTGGGTTGTATAAAATAAATTATATTGAATTTTAATTTTTTTAAGTAAAGATAAAAATAAATAATTTAAAAAAAAAAAAAAAGATTTTTAAAAATAAGATTAAATAATAATAAAAAAATTAATAGATGGGTTACACATTTTTCAATTTTCCATCTTTATATCATATCCATAGGTTTAATTAAACAGAATGAAATTGAAGAAGGTTAAACATTCTAATTTTATTCAAAATTGCAATTCTAATATAATGAAATTATTATTTCTAATTGAAAAATGGGTTCAACATTCTTGAATATTAAGATTATGTTGATGAGGATGATGATTAACTTTGAGAGGGATTGTTTGCAATTTTTTAGAATTTTGTTTCTATGCTAGAAAAGCATTAAGAGAAGCTTTCTAAGATCACCATAGTTTTGTTGAGTTAAAAGGTTAGGAAGGTTGGTAGTGTGACAAATATTTTGAAATTGAGATCTAATATAGCTATAAGATAGACAATCTAGGAGAAAGTGTTTTTCATCTTCAATCTTCTAAGTGTCACAAAGGTAACACACTCTTTCATCCCATGGCATTTTAGGAATTGACCAATACCCTGTTTCACTATGGAGCTCATGAGAATTTGTTCTTATCTTAGAAATGCTTATTTTTTCTTTACACTTGTCAAAACACAAATTATTTTGATCTTATAGATTAAGGTTGATTAGATCCTTATAATACTTTAAATTATTTTTTTCTCTAACTATTTGTCACACCACTCTTATGCAATACTAAGATCTCATATTTGCAATTCCATTAATGTAAAGTAATTTTGTATAATTTTAAAGAAAAAAATTAGTGTAATTTCCAACTACTTTGAGCCATAAGAAATTAGATTATGATAATATTATTAATATTAAATCCATAATTCTTTTAAGGTACTCTACTATGTGAAATTATGTGTTGGAAACCCTGGCTTAACTTGTGTGTTTCCAAACTAGTTGTAAATTCAGTACTCACACCAAAAAAAATAAAGTCTTTGATAAATGAAAGTTATTGAAAAATAATAAAATAAAGTAAAAATAAATCTATATTATATATTTATCAAATAAATATTATGAAATAAGAATCAAGTAACCTACCTTAACACCTTCCAATTTATTGACTATTTTATTTCTCAAATCAACAAAAAAAATTCAGTTTTCTTCCAATATCATCTTCCTTTCTCTCCCCCAAACTCAAATTTATCTTCCTTACATAACACCTTCCAATTTATTGACTATTTTATTTCTCAAATCAACAAAAAAAAATTACTTTTTCTTCCACCCAAAAACTAAAATATCATCTTCCTTTCTCTCCCCCAAACTCAAATTTATCTCCTTTACATAAGCAACATCAAATCAAATATAAATATCTTAGCCAAAAAACATTATTAAAACTTTCTTCAAACTTCACATAATGTTTAAATAATTATTTAAAAACATTAAAGATAAATCTTCTTCAAACTTCACAGAATGTTTAAATAATTAAAAACATTAAAAATAAATCTATTTAACCAAATTATTTACAAAATTCCCTCTTCTAGTAGTAAATGTACACTTGCCAAATTTAATTGTCTATCCAAATTAGTATCAAAAAGCATACTAATGAAAGCTTACATAACCTCTTTAAAAAATATGTTATCATGGAACATTTTTACAACACTAAGTACCTTATTTGCTTGATCACACCATAATATTAGAGTTAGCTCCCTAGTACTCATCGCACATTATTAGAAAATCGCCTAAAATGAAAACAAGCTTGCAACTTGTAACTTTAATAGTAAAGATGGTTATAAACTTAGCTACTTTTGAAATCTTATTATCCACCATCTTCATCATTAAACCTATTCCATAGCACATGTTTCTTCCTTAACTACCTGCATAGATCTATATTCCTTCATACTCAATTCACCATTCAAATGCTTTAACCATATAAAATTGATATTGAAATATTTACTTGTTACTAACATTCTTTTAAATGGCATGTATTAACTCCATATTAATAATTAAAAGAATTACATATATCCCTTCCTCAATTGGAAATGTAAAAAGATCATATATAAAGTATAAGTTTTTTTTTTAATTTCAATTTTTCTCAATATAAAATTATAATTTTATTTTTCTTAAAGTGAATATTAAAATATATTTTTAAATGTCATGTCACCTTTTATATATATATATATATATATATATATATATATATATATATATATATATCATGTCAACTTTAATATATATGTGTGTGGATATATATATATTTTATTTATGGCTTACATTGAATTTTTTTTTTTATTATTAATATTTTTTTAAAACTCCATGTTGAACACGCAAGAAATTACACATCTCCCTCATATTAAACTATAAAAAACACCTTCTACACAATCACTCTAATCTCTCTAGCCTCTCCCTTTTTTACTCTTTTATAATATTTATTTGATCCATATATTTACTTTTTTTTTAATTTATTATCTATTATTTATTATTTCTTTATAGCTTCTCTTCTTCCAATGAATTATTTTGTTACAATACTATATATTTAAATAATATTTTTTAATGTAAAAAAAAAAAAAAAAAATTAACAAATAAAGATTTTATACTTATTTAAATTAAAATACGTAATTAAATTTGATTATTTGTATAATATTATTTCATGTTTAAAGTATAATTTAATTAATATATTTAGTAAATCATATATCAAACATACTAATAAAAATTACATATTAATTCTCAGATTATATACATAGAGTAAGTCATTAATCTATGACTCATATCCATGAGAATTAGTCACAAGTGACCAGTTGATTGTGATTTTGAATATTCCACTTAGTGCTCTAATCCAAGTGAATATCAATGCCCACCCACCTATTCCAGCTAGATCATTTTGGTAGTTTTAGTTTGGCAGTTGTGTTTCTAGTGTTCAGGTCCCAAACTTTGAGGGTCGTTTTGAGGCCCTACACAAAGTTTTTAGGGCTCGCCACAGTCAAATTGTACATGGATTAAGAGTCTAATGGAAACATGTGTATTCCTCGGATATACCTTTCCAATGGGATATCATGCGCCTAAAACAGAGGTTGTGTGCAAAATTTACACCCCTAAGAAGTCGATACACCAAACTACCCAAAACGGGGTCCACAAAACTCTTGGCTTTTCATCTTCCGAGGTTAGGGTTTTGGATTTTCTTTATGTTAAAAAAGTATTTAGAGCTTCATTGTAAATCACCTTCTTCCAAATGTGAATAGCAGACACACTTCTTCTCAGAGATAAGTTTCCACCATTCTAGCGAGTCTTTCACTCTGTATTTTTACAGTCTTTGTACATTTTCGCTCATTAATAGAAAATTGTGTATCAATGTATATTTTTGTTTATGGTTGCATATGTAACAACCTTAGTTGAATAAATGTTTAAAAATAATAAAGTAAAATTAATTAAAAAAAATAATTGTGGTTAACTAAGTAACACTCTAACTACAGACCACATTTAATGACCTGAGAAATAAATTTAAAAGATCAATGAAAAATGTTATAAAAATGGTTGCGTATGCAGAGAGGGAGGATATGAATCCCGAGAAGATAAAACATTAAAGGAAGGAGAAGGGACGGGCATGGAGGTGGGTGAAGGAAGTAACTGCATGAGTCGGTGAAGGAGGAATAAGGGAGGAGGAAGGTTTACGTAGGGGATCATTCGACGGAGGATGGATTTTTTGGAGAATCATGACATTGCTGTGTGCAGTGAGCTTAGACAGTGGATTTTGATCAGTTGAGGCACCGAGTTGCTAGAGTTTTTGGGCACGGGGGCCAGGATATCCGTAGATATCCTGGAGCTAGGTAGTTTTCCTAGTTGGCAGGGAGGACAGTAGTTTTGGGCAGTTGTTTTCTTGTTGAGGCAGGGTTGATCTGTGTATCAGGTAGCAGAAAGGCAGCAGCAAGTCAAAGAGGCAACATAAATTAGCATCAGAACCAGGTACTTTGTCAAGTTATATATTTATTTCATTCTGCCATGAAATCGGTATTTATTGATAAATCTAAGATACTGAAGTTGTTGTTATGAATATCAATATTATGCTATGAAGTTATTTTTTTTTCAGTTTAAAAATAAATTGCTCATGAAACTTAATGATGTTTAGAATTATTTGATTGCTACATATGGTATCAGAGCGTCTTAGTTCGAAATCTGGGCCTAAGGGCCAAAACCCCGAGTGTTAACTCCAGCCACGCTCAAACTACAAACAAAACACATTCCGTCGGACCCAATACGACTGATACAGTATCCGAAAATATACTTAGGTAGTACCCTAAGTTATCCAAACAAATGATCTCATATATATCACAAGCAATAGCTTTAGGCAATACCCTTTAACTGGATCATAAATGGATAATACAGTCTTAGTTTGAATATTTAAAGGAATGCCCTTTAAAATAAGTGGCAACAACCCAGATAGTTTGAAGGATCACTTTCCCATAAAATGGTTACCCTTAAAGCAGCATGAATAAAGCTATTAAGCACAAAAAACAAAGATGATAACTTAAATTTATTTGAGCAATACTTGTCCATGAAGTTTCGGGTAGAATAGACACCTGAAATCGATGAAAATGTTGGGGAAAGCTTTTACCCAAGGCTTGAAGTTGGCAAGATCCAATAACTACACGAATTATACTAAATAAAATGAAAAAGGACATTTGCAGGACCTTGAAAAGGGCCACTTCATCTCGAACTTACCTAAATGAGGGACTGCCAATGCGCAGTCAGACAAAGGAAATTTAGAAGACTTGTATTGTGCGGGAATAGTGTAAATTGGTTGCCTGTACTAGCCTCAGTGAAATTTTAAATAATGAAGAATCTCAGGAACTATAGACCCATGCAAATTTTAACCTTGCCAAGAAAGCAATTTTAACACTACGTAATGTTTTATGCAACTAATCGATTATCTCAAAGGAGAGTTGTCTATTACATGGGAGAACGGATCTGAGCCGTCAGATCTCAGGCGAAATCCCATCAGCCGTTAGATCTCGAGTAGTTGCGCAGGGTTTAAGTCCTAGTGTGCAGAGGAGGAGTCATCGAGATATCAGAGTCATCAGGGTTTTGTTAAGCCAGAGAATCGAGACCTTGTGGTTCTCGAAATCTTGAGAACGGATCCTAGCCATTGATCCCGGCAGGGACACGCGTCAGCATTATGGGGAGGCATCGGGATTTTACCCATCGAGAATTTCAGGGGTGTAGAACCGTTGCGTTAAGGAATCACGATACAGGATTTCTTGATACGATCAGAGCCGTCGGATCGGGTGGGGAAAGAAGATCTAGACCATTCAAGCATCTACGTCCAGCAGGAGCTCAGGAGGAGCCTACAGAAGAAGGAGACCAACAACCGTCGGATCTCACATAGAAATCCCGTAAGTCGTTGGATCGGGAAGAGTTGCACGGAGATTAGCCTCTGGAGGAGGAGCGCACAAACAGGATTTATCAGAGCCGTCAGATCTTGGATCAGATCGTCGACAGTCGTCGGATCTGCAAGAGTTGCACGGAGGTTAAGATTTTGTGAACAGCAGGGGAGAAATCCCGACAGGATCTAGACCGTTCGATTGGAAGGGGACACGTGGCGGAGATCGCACGAGAGTCGGGATATTGGCCATCGAGAAATCAGAGTTCTCGAGGTCATGAGAACCAGGACCTTGAAAGTCTCGAAATCCCGAGAGTCAATTTGAGTCGTCCGTCTGAGGAGGGGCACGTGTCACACGATCGTACATATCAGAGATCCGAGGCACCAGGCATCGGGACTTGCAAGTCTCGAAACGTCGACGAGATATGAGCTGTCCGTTCACACGGGACAGGTGTCAAGGATCAGACGAAAGTCGCAGATTGGGAAATCGGAGTTCCTGAGGACAAGGAATTCAGGACATCGTAAGTCCCGAAACCCCGAGAGTCAATCAGGACCATCCATCTGCAAGGACAGGTGGCAAAGGATCGGGCATCGTTGGAGTTTTGTTCATTGGAGAATCGGGGATTCCGGTGACAAGCGGTTTATGCATTGTGAATTCGCGATCCGTGAAAACCCCAATCAGTGGGGGCCAGCTGTCAGCGTAACGGAGCGTCAAGGACAGCAGCGTAGTGGAGGCCAGCTGTCAACGTAACGGAGTGTCGGGATTTGGGCGATCAGGAATCCCACGGGTGTATGCATCGAGGCATCACAAACCCCGTAGCCCCGACGGGTTAAGGTAAGTGGTCACGGGGTGACGATCACGTCGGCTAGGGCTAAGCCTGAAGGGCTAGTGTGATCAAAGGCGCGTCACGATTCGGGGAATCGTGAGTCTTGGATACATGCGCACTTTGACATGGGAAACCCCGTAGCTCCGATGGAGGCTTGACTACGGTCACACGGAGTCAGGTCACATGGACCAGAGCTTAGTCAGGAGGAGCAAAGGGCAAAGGACTCATCGGGAAATTAGAACCTAAAATCCCGACAAGGAGGTATAGAGTTGTGGTCTTATGGGAGAGGGTCGTATGGACCAAAGGGCCTAGTCAAAGAGGTCCAGCGCATAGAGAAGGGCACATCGGTGATCGGGGATTTGAGAGTACTGTGACTCTCGACAGCGGGAAGTGGAAAACCCTGAACCCCGATTGAGAGTCTGGGGAAACCACGGTTAGGTATAGAGACCGTGCAGAGAGGAAAAAGGACCTGTGGATTGGGTCGTGTTTTGATAGGGATTCCACTTCGGAATATAAAGAGCCGCTTTGGCTCAGTAGAGAGAATTGAATCGATCCTGTGAGCAGGAGGTCAGGTGAAGAGACCCTGTGGGGTGATAGGTTGGACCTCGTCTGCATCAACATGCATATGCACAGACGCATAAATTTATAAATATAAATGAAATAAATTCAAAGAAAAATAATACCAAAATCCATACAGGGCTGGAATTACAAGAAAATCTTTTGTTCAAAAGAAGAAATCATCATTCATTACCACAGCGTAAGGAAGGTTTGTGCAATTTCTTAATTCGAATAACCCACGTTCTTCATGGAGGTACTGGAACTGTGCACAACATACGGACGGAATCGTACCTCTTACCATAGCTGAGGGCGAGCTCCACAATGTGTAAAGACAGGGGGTTGATTTTCAATATTTCAAAGAGACTGGACTCCGGGTCCTGGATCTTGTCAGTGGCCATATCAATATACTTTGTTTCTGCAAAACGAATTGGATCATATACAACAATAACCAACGCAAGCAAGGTGCTCATAACAATGGCAAGGATGTGAGCCATGGCAAGGGAGATTCTGGAAACCTCTGAGCAGGGCAGAGGCAGATCTGTGGTGGACAAAGAATGACGCGACGAAAGTCCCAGTGGACGAAAAGGAGGAGGCTGAGGAAGGACGTGTAGGGATTCGGAGAGATGACAGGTGTAGAATGTTTGGGATTAGAATTGAGGAATCTAGAGGAAGTCAGTCGGGCACGTGGAATCCATGCACACCCGAATCCATGTGTGTCCGATTATTGATGTTAAAAAAATATATATATAAATAAATTAAAGTAAATCGAATAATTTAGTATAAATAACTTTTATATAAATAAAGGTCATGTTAGTTAAAATTAATGAAAGGTTAATTGGGTTGAGAATAACTTAAAGTAATTAGGTATTTATTTAAGTTTAAGGTTAATTTACCTTAAAATTCGTTGTTAACCAAGCTTAGACGCTTAATCCTAACCCAAACCTAGCCAATTCCCCTGATGGAGTAATGCATGTTTACAAACAAGTAAAGAAAAACGTACACCTAACCCTGTTCCTAAGTTTAAGTAGCACCAATTTGAAACGTCCTTGAACTCACCCGGACAACTTTGGGGTGATGAAGGTTAAGTCATATAAGATGGTCAGGACTCGAAGGGGTCGAGGCAGGGGAGCGTCGTCACAAGCACCATCAACACCACCACCACCACCACCACCATCGCCCGAACTAGCCCTCATACTGCGCTCGTTGGAAGCCATTAACGAGACTTTAAAGGGGCGCCAACCAGCAGGGACTGAAGTGGAACCCCCACCATCTAGAATGGGTAATCCAGAAGCATCAAGGAACTCAAGGGGAGAATTTCCACCTGAAGACATCACGTGAGAGTTGCAGAAGATCAAACTTCTGGAGTTTGCCGGAGGTCGCGCCAGTGAACGCGCGGAAGCATGGTTGGAAGGAATGACAAGGTGTTTTTCCTTAAGGGACTATGCGTCCAATTCAAAGGCAAAGATCGCAATTTTCCAGTTAAGAGATAGCGCCTTGAACTGGTGGGGCAACTTGGAAAGACAACTACACCTTACCCCAGACACAGTATCTTGGGAAATTTTCGAGGAGAGGTTCCGAAGGAAATACCTATTAGCATACTACGAGGAACAACAAGTAGGGGCATTTCATGCCTTAGTACAAGGAAACAGAACTGTAGAAGAATACGAGATCAGGTTTATGGAACTGGTCAAGTATGTTTCATATATGGACAATGACCAGTGACAGGCAGAGCGCTTCGTTTATCGATTCAACCCGAAGATAAGAGCTATGGTGCGGATGTGGAAACTATCTTCAGTGGCGGAGGTAGTAGAAAATGCGCGTTACATGAAAGAACACATGAACTTAATAGGGGGTACAAGATCAGCATTTCCACATCACCCTGGATTCGTAGGAAAGACCCCGAGGAAATTTCCTAGGGGAGGGGGCTCAAGGCCACCACCTTACGGTAACAGATTCGTGCCAAGGACAGTAGCTGCAGGGATTTCAATGGCAGCTAGTGCAGCATCTCGTTCATCGCCAACGGTGCAGACAGGTCCACGACCATCTCAGGGAGCAGATAGTAGGGGCAGGGGTTCCAGGGGAAGGAACTCATTTAGGAATCAGCCACCTAACATTGCACCGGTTCAATCTCGTATTGCCTGTTGGAGATGTGAAGGACCCCATTACGAAAGGGACTGTCCAGAGTTACAATCAGGGTTTGTGCATCAAGAAGGAAAGGCACCAATGGGGAGGTTAAGTAGCAACCACCAGATTTACGCAGTGGTTAACAACCACCAGGCTGAACATCAATCCACCATGGTGGATTCATCAGGTACACTAAATCGTATTAATGTTAATATTTTGTTTGATTCTGGTGCGACATATAGTTTCATTTCACCATCTGCATTAGAAAAGAGTGGGTTGGCAGCCTATGAGCACGATGAATTTAAACAAGTCGAGATGGCTTCGGGGGAAAAACAAGTTGTAGGACCTAGTGTCGATAATTGTATAGTAGACCTAGGAGTGTGCACTACCAGGTTGAAGGTATACGTCACTTCTCTTGGGGCGTATGACCTAATCATTGGAATGGATTGCTTAGAAGCTCATCGAGCTTTGGTAGATTGTTTTGCAAAGAAGGTGCTTTGTATTGAGGATGAAGGAAGACTGATAGAGATCCAAGGTGTATAGAGAAAAGTGTCATTAGACTTTATATCAACTATGAAGGTTAAGCAATGCTTGAGACAAGGGTGTCGACTCTATGTAGTGGAGGCAGTGAAAGAAAGGAAGGGACCCTCATTGGATTAGTACCCAGTTTTGTTATAATTTCAGGATGTTTTTCCGAATGAGTTACTAGGGTTACCTCCAGAAAGGGAGATTGATTTTACTATTGAGCTAAAACCTGGTGCAGAACCAATATCCAAAACTCTGTATCGGATGACGGCAACGAAAATTGGTGAATTGCAAATGCAGTTGAAGGAGTTACTAGACTTAGGGCTAGTAAGGCCCAGTGTCTCACCTTGGGGCGCACCGGTAATTTTTGTAAAGAAGAAGGATGGATCCTTACGACTATGTATAGATTATAGGGACTTGAACCATTCTACAGTGAAAAATAGGTACCCAATGCCGCGAATAGATGACCTCTTCGATCAGAGGAAGGGAGCAACAGTATTCTCAAAGATCGATTTGTGATCTGGGTATCATCAGTTAAGGATTAAGGAAGGTGATATCCCAAAAACTGCCTTTCGGACTCGGTTTGGGCATTATGAGTTTGTTGTAGTACCTTTCGGATTGACCAATGCGCCAGAAGTATTCATGAGCCTCATGAACGGCGTATTCCGGAAGTACTTAGACCGTATTATACAAGTTTTTCTAGATGACATTCTCATCTATTCCAGGAATGAAAGAGAACAGGAGGAACACTTGCGAATAGTGTTGTCTTGCCTTAGGGAGAAAAAATTGTATGGGAAGTTGTCGAAGTGTTCCTTCTTCCAGAAAGAGATCCACTATTTAGGTCATATCATTTCAGGCAAAGGAATCTCAGTGGACCCAGAAAAGGTAAAGGCCATTCTGGAATGGCCAGTGCCGAAAAATGCACATGAGGTGAGAATATTCATGGGGCTAGCGGGTTATTACCGGAGATTTGTGGAAGGATTCTCAAAAATAGCGAAACCCATCACCACTTTGCAACACAAGGGGGTCAGGTATGAGTGGACAGAAGAATGTGATAGCGCATTCACTAAGCTTAAGAGGTTACTAACTAGTGCGCCAATTCTACAAGTGCCAAATATGGAAAAGGACTTCATGGTCTACACGGATGCCTCGAAACAAGGGTTGGGGGCCGTGCTAATGCAGGATGGAGGAGTGATAGCTTATGTGTCAAGAAAGTTGAAGAAGCACGAAGAGTTATACGCGACTCATGATTTAGAGTTGGCAGTTGTAATGCTAGCTCTGAAACTTTGGAGGCACTATCTTGTGGGGCAAAATTTTGAGCTCAAGACGGATCATCAAAGTTTAAAACATCTCTTCACTCAAAGAGATCTGAATGCCAGGAAAAGGTGATGGAGTGAGTTTATGAGTGAGTATGATTTTTGTATTTCATACATAAAGGGGAAGGAAAATGTGGTCGCAGATGCCTTGAGTAGGAGACCACGTATCTTCTCTTTGGTACCCTTAAAGGGCAATCTTAGGGAACAGGTGTTGACACAACTACTAGGAGACAGTTGGTATTTAAAGGTTACTTCAGACCTCCAGAGAGGGAGGCAAATAGACCCAAAGTATGAAGGATATAATCTAGAAACAGACGGATTGTTGAGATACCAAGGAAGGATGTACATCCCGGAGAATGGGGATATTCGAAGCATCATACTGAAGGAAGCCCATAGAGCACTTTATTGCGCGCATCCGGGTGTGAAGAAGATGTACGCAGAGATGAAGAAACTCTTCTTTTGGGTAGGCATGAAGCGCGACGTAGTCCATTTCGTCGCCAGATGCCTAGAGTATCAACAAGTGAAGGCCGATCACCATCACCCGGCAGGCCTCCTACAACCACATGATGTCCCTATGTCCAAGTGGGAAGTCATCTCAATGGATTTTGTTGTAGGGTTGCCACTCACATCTCATAGACACAATGCCATTCTTGTGA
>ML800122.1:45119-59606 GCA_009831015.1 Picea engelmannii
CCACCCCACTTGCATAAAACTCATAATGTATTTCATGTATCTGTTTTACGTCATTATGTTGTTGATGAATCACATAAACTAAATTGGAAAGAATTGCAGGTATCGGACGTGGGAACCCTCACGGTAGAACCGTTACGCATACTAGACCGTAGAGTCCGACAGCTTAGAAACCGCCTGGTAGACCAAGTTAAGGTCCAGTGGGACAAGTATAGTCCAGGATCTGCTACTTGGGAGGATGTCGAGACACTACAGCGAGATTATCCCTCGCTATTTTGACCACCTCGAGAATATGTTTCTCGAAGGTGGGGTGTATGTAACACTACCTTTTGATTTAGACAGCCAGGATTACCCGAGGCCTATACACTTTATTTCCTAGTCACCATGAAACTATTAAGTGATATACTTAAACTTTAAACTTATGAACTGAAATGAATGTTTAAGTGTTACTAATGATGATGCATGTAATGCGACCTATTATGTGAATGAAAATTTTACGAATGTTTAAATGTTATTGATGATGATGTATATGATGCGACATATTGTGAGAAAGAAAAATTGTTGAATGTTTAAATACTATTAGAATGATGTTGGATACGATGAAATCTATTTGGGGTAAATGATAATCTTGTGAATGGGTGACGAGTATGAATTATGGGATATTGTGAAATATGATTCTAATGAGAAGGACTTGATGTAAATATATCGGTACGGGGTACCAAATTGAAACAATGATAGTATACCATTATATGATGATAATGCATAGAAATGTATGAGTTTGTGTTGTAGACTAATCTGCAGATTATGGGCTATGAAATAGCCAAGTGATAATGACGATGAAAGTGGATATCATAACCACTAACCGAGAAACATTATGGTATGAATAATGTATGTGTAATTTATATTGATTTGGATGTATTGCTATGATATGTGGACTAGTGCATGATTTTGGTACTAACACTGCCCAAAACCGAATAAACGATGACAAAACCTCTAGCAACACGATGCCCCTATATGTCCCATTGTAGGGTGTTGACCCTGGTTTTTGTTAGGAGGGGTGGAGGCATTTCCCACCGTGTATCCTCCATTGTAGGGTGTTGACCCTGGGTTTTGTTAGGAGGGGTGGAGGCATTTCCCACCGTGTATCCTCCATTGTAGGGTGTTGACCCTAGATATGATTAGGAGGGTTGGAGGAATTTCCCACCGTGTATCCTCCGAAAACTGAAGTCATGGGAGAACGGTGCTAGTTCATGCTCCCCAAGACGTGTGATGATGACTGTCAGTTGCCTGTTAGGGAAGCTTGGTTGAGATAGCGACACTTCCACTTACGGGTTCTATTTGGAGTTAGGTCAATATAGTTGACGCTCCAAGATAGTCTAGCAGAGGAAGGATAGGAATGGAGCTGGAAGTAGGATAGGGTGGAAGGATGAGTAGTAATAGTTGTGACAATTTGGAGATTTGTCTTGTGGTGGAATTGATGTGTATACATGGATATTCATTATGACATAAATAACCCACAGTTGTTTAAAATAAAATTGTTAAACCGGATAATTGTGATTAAAGAACTTCTCAAACAATTGATTGATTGTTGTCTTTTATAAAAGACTAGTCTTGTTGACTGGATTGAATGCATACATAAATTACTAAAGGATGACAATTTGATTATTAGTACATGCACGAGACTTGCATGTACTAGCTACATATGCATTTCTTGTACATATACACTAGTATGTATGAGCTTTCTTAACTTACTTGTTAATAATGTAAGTTACTTGTTGTGAATGTGTGAACCATGCTCTTTTCCTTTGTACCATCAGATACCTTAAACTTCGGGATGAAGTTTCTTGAAGGGTGGATGTATGTAACGACCCTAGTTGAATAAATGTTTAAAAATAATAAAGTAAAATTAATTAAAGAAAATAATTGTGGTTAACTAAGTAACACTCTAACTATAGACCACATTTAATGACCTGAGAAATAAATTTAAAAGATCAATGAAAAATGTTATAGAAATGGTTGTGTATGCAGAGAGGGAGGATATGAATCCCGAGAAGATAAAACATTAAAGGAAGGAGAAGGGACAGGCACGGAGGTGGGTGAAGGAAGTAACTGCATGAGTCGGTGAAGGAGGAATAAGGGAGGAGGAAGGTTTACGTGGGGGATCATTCGACGGAGGATGGATTTTTCGGAGAATCATGACATTGCTGTGTGTAGTGAGCTTAGACAGTGGCTTTTGATCAGTTGAGGTACCGAGTTGCTGGAGGTTTTGGGCACGGGGGCCAGGATATCCGTAGATATCCTGGAGCTAGGTAGTTTTCCTAGTTGGCAGGGAGGACAGTGGTTTTGGGCAGTTGTTTTCTTGTTGAGGCAGGGTTGATCTATGTATCAGGTAGCAGAAAGGTAGCAACAAGGCAAAGAGGCAATATAAATTAGCATCATAACCAAGTACTTTGTCAAGTTATATATTTATTTCATTCTGCCATGAAATCAGTATTTATTGATAAATCTAAGATACTGAAGTTGCTGTTATGAATATCAATATTATGCTATGAAGTTATTTTTTTTTCAGTTTAAAAATAAATTGCTCATGAAACTTAATGATGTTTAGAATTATTTGGTTGCTACATCATATATTATACATTTATGTTATATTATTGGATATATGATATATCTCTGTACATTTATTTATTATATCTCCACTGTCATTTCGTGTCAAAAATAATCTGGATCAGTGGTATCAGAGCAGGCTACTCTTGATCATTTTTCAGTGCATGTCCTCGACGAGGTCTGAGTATACAAAGTTAGGTCTTGATCTTGTATCTATTGAGGAAAATCTCTCTCACACTGCCAAGAAACCCTCCATGGCGGAAAAAATAAAAACGATGGAGCAAAAGATTGTGTTAATTTGTTGTTGGAGAAAGCTCTCACGCGACAAAGTGACTAAATGATGGAGAATTTTTCCCACATCCTTCAATGCTTGTTGATAAAAATCGGTGTGTCTTCATCAAGAAGCCACTTTGTAGGCACCTCGCCTTTCAAGGTACAATTTAATTTTGATATTCCCATATTTGAAGGATAAATAGACGTGGATTCCATAGAAAAATGGTTAAATATGCTAGAAGGTTATTTCTTTATTCACAATTTATTCTATAGTAAAAACATCACCTTTGCACTCCTTAAGGCTCTCCCCCATGTCAAACATTGGTGGGAAACTTACTGGGAGAAAAGTTCCACAGACGATCCTAGAATATATGGGATCAAGCCCACCTGGGATTCTTTTGTGGATGTAGTCAAGGAATAGTATTACCCTATTGGTAACTATGACGACCAATACATGATATGGTCCAAACTACAGAAAGAGAGTGGACAAACAGTTTCAGAGTTCACAAATAATTTCCATACCTTGCGCACCAAGTATCAAAGACTCTGAGCGACATCTGGTTCTGAAATACCGTGGGGCTCTACATAAGTACATCCAAAATGAAATGGATTTCTTAGCTATCTCATCACTGGGAGTTGCCTATCGATATGCTATCAAAATCGAGCAGAAATTTAGGCACCAGAACAAACGAGAGTTTGGATCTGCAAATCTAAAACAACCAAAGTATGATAAACACAAACCTAACAAACAACCTCCTAAAAACCAGTCTAAGACACTATTGACACTTGAATTTGTCAGTACCTAAACGAAAACCTCATGAGGATGTGAATTCTCCTGCATTTTTATAGAGGTTGCACTCCTCTGTCTGAGATTTACAAAATGTGGGACTTTTAAAGAAGCCCATAAAAATAAAATAGATATAACAGAAAACAAAAATATTTTTATTTTTAGTTTAAAAGAGAGTTCTTGAGAATGGACCAGGAAACACACACACCTTCATACATTTAAAGCAAATAAACATAATTCCTCACATCCATCATAGTAGGGATAAAGTTTTCTAATCACATAAAAATTAAAAGAAAATGACCCGCATGCATAAGAGAACTTTGAAAAGGTAGTACATGGGAAAATCAAATGGATATAACGATAGATCAACCTCAAATACTTTATATTCAAGAAACTAGGTTACAAAGTATAGTCGATATTGTTTCCAAAATAATTCTCTTGGAATTTCTAAAAAATATATATAGTTCAATATATATTCTCTGAAATTAAAATGTGTTTGTCATAATGACTGGGATTTGGGATCCCGCGGACCATAAAGAAAATATGTATAAGAATGAAGTTCGTAGAAAGAAGAAACTGGGAGGCGGAAGACAGCGAGACGTGGAAAGAAGAAAAAAGGAAAATATCAGTCTTCAATTAAACCTTTCTATTTAAAGAGGTGGAATAATTGGATGAAGATCTTGATAAAGACAGAAAGATGTGATCAGTATAAACTTACTATATGATGTTATATCATGGCTTTTCACTTGCTCATTGATGTCCTTTTATGGCTTTCCTCAGCGGTTACAGGAACCGTCTCAACCTTCCTTTTCCCTTCATTGGTAATCTTGTCGACCGCCTTTTTGAACCACTCCTCGATGTAGCTCCACATTGGTGCCACGTTGATTTCATGAAATTTTTTTATATTGAAGAGTTCTCCTTCCAAGTCCCTTAGATCAATTGAAATGTTCCACAATTCTTCCTCAATATCTTGATTTTTAATCTAATAATCAACTAGCCAGTTTTCCACATCATCTTCACCATATTCAAGAATGCCATAATTTTTTTCAAATAACAACCATTTAAAGATCTCAACTTGTTCATCAAATTATTACTTAGTTAAAAACAATGAGTTGAGTATCAATTTCGAGTCTTGGAATTCATTGGTGTTGCCAACTAGATCTATCTCAGTTAGCTTCTTCAATAGTTCCTCTCTTCTATTTATGGCCTGCCTACATGCTTGAATGATTCCATTCATATTTTTTACCTTTTTCTTCCAACATGTGTTCATTTGTTTTATTCAGTTCAAGGAAGGGATATCCTCCTCTCTTCTTATAAATTTGGTCATATTAGTAACTTTAACACCCAGGTACTAGAGAGTATCTTCTGGAGTGTTTTTCTCGGTGGCACTATAGAAGTCAGGAGGTCAATCGGTTTATCTATGGAGGGCTTCAGGAGATCGAAGATGATACATATACGGGTGTTTTCTGATGTGATACCACTCAAAGGGATACCAATAGGAGTTAAAAGGGTGGTCAACATATGTGCGCTTAGGTACCACTTGCATTTCTGTCTGACTCCCCAAACATAGTTTTATGCGCATAATGACATATCTCTGTAGCTTTAAGACGTCGAAATATGTCTCTACCCTAAAAAAAAAAATTAACCCACAATTTTTTGTTGAGGAAGGTGCTCTGCTACCACTTGTAGTATTCCAGATATAAAATAATATGCAAAATAGAAATATTTTAGCTAGAAATGGCAGAGAAACAATGATGTAATTAGAACAATTCTAGAATAATACCTGAATAACACCAGAAAGAGAACTTTGATTACTAATGGCAATGTTCAGTTGTCTCTTTGAGGGAGCGACCTCTAACAGAGAAAATATCTATTACAATAATATCTAAGACAAGATTTCTCATACCCTCTACTTCTATTTATACTATATCTATCCAAAAGAACAATCTAGAGGAAGATCCTTCTAGAAGCGGAAGCTTCTATTAGGTCTTCTTACATTTGACTTATTATTCCTTATTGCTAGGTCTTATTAATATTGGTCTTTATTACATAGAATTATATTATTCTACCTGCATGAGGGGTTAGAGAGGCTAGGTCCCTAACACAATATAAATCATTTGGTTTGGCACTAGACTAGTCTTTCTATATTTCATTATTTCAATATCACACATACAATTTCATTGAGTAAAATTGTGCACACATTTTTATTAAGTAAAATTATATGCATGATTTGTTCAAACAAAATTCAAAATGTAGGAGTAGGGTAATACAATGGTGGTATTGAATGTATAAACATAGTAAATTTAACATTTTTTTTCTTCTTTTCAATATGTTGTGTTTCACAAAGCCTTGCATTATCTTTCAAATACTCATATATGATAAAATTGCGAACATTTAGAGAATTTTCCATGTGTGTGTGTGTGTGNAAAAATACATTGCTAATGTTTCTCCTATAACTTTTTCATTTCTTGATGATTTCAAAAAAGAATTATGTGTTGCAGTACTAGAGATTGGTTGTTACATGCTAAAAAAAAAAAAATCATTTTCATCATGTTAAGACCTTCAAATATTGCACCAACACTTACATACTAATTTTTGTTTATGTTTAATGGGTTTATTAATTTAAATAATCTATAAAACAATCCTAAAACATTTGGGAAAATTTTACCCCCACTAGTACTATTTGTCATTTACATGTATACCAATTTGTATATATTGGTTCCCTCATTTAGGTACTAAACCAACCAACACCTACATATAGCTTATTTTCTCCAAAAAATAAGCTATGTCAATGTTAGAAAAAACCTAAATTGATATAGTAATAAAAAAATTCAACATATAAAAATTATGTATTCAAAAAAGTTATACTTTTATTCTTTTTATATAAAATCAAGATTCATTGTGTAGGTATATCAAAATATCACTTCAAGTCCAAAAATGTTTGCTTTTTCTTATTTCTATTACATTTAAAGTGTCGAAGGAGATCATCATTAGTTTTCACTCACCCTTAATATTATTAATAAATTTAAACATTATGTTTAAGCAAACAGAACACCAAGAACATTCCTATCAATTTGCATCATTTCTTCTTCCATCATGTCAATTCTCATGTGCCCAAATGTGCCACAATGAAAACATGTACCATGAAATATTTCACCTCTCTTCAATAACATCTTCCTCCTTTTTCATTATAGACTTTTGGAAATTTTAACTTATAACACTTGTATCAATTCAATCTTCTTTCTACTTACATTTAATCCTCTTCTAATTGTTCTTTCTTTTCTTCTTACTCTTAATCCTCTGGCATCATACATCTTCCTCCTTTTTCCATTATAGATTTGTTAGAAATTTTAACTTAAAACATTTGTATTAATTCAATCTTCCTTCTTCTTATTCTTAATCCTCTAGAACTATGTATGTTATTTTATTGCCGAAGAATTATGTGTGTTATTTTATTGCCAATTTCTCTTTAGCCTTCCATATGAACTCTAGAATTATGTTATTTTATTGTCAATTTCTATTTGACTTTACATATGAATTTATTTTTCTAATCAAATTCAAATTTCAAATGAGATTTTGGCATGTTGTAATAAGGCTACATATTTTACAGGTTGTTAAGTCATAAGTTCCTTGCTAGGCACTAGTCTAGACTAATCTTGACCAATTACTAATTTCTTAGATTAAAAAAAAAAAGCAATAACAAATTCAACTAGTAGAAAAAAAATCTTAAATTTCAATTCAATGATTTGCTATCTTCTCTTTATATGTTAAACAAGAAATAAGTCTAAATGTAATACAATTTGGAATTTTCCCACTATCATCACTAAAATTCTACTATAAAAAATATTTATATTTTTTATTATAAAATCAGATTTAAAAATAAATAAATAAAACATTCTAAATTGTACTATATACCTTGCCCTCACAACTATACACTACTTTCAACTTGGTATATGCAAATTTCATCCATGCTATTTTATTATTTAACGTAATAAAAATATATTATTGTTTTATTATTGTTTAATAAAATACACATTAATAATAATTGTTTTGAATTTTAATTTCAGATTTATTTTATTATTTAATATAATAAAAATATATTATTGTTTAATAAAATACACATTAATAATAATTGTTTTGAATTTTAATTTCAGATCTATCATATAGGAAAAATACATTTTATAATCTAATATTAAATAAACTTTACCTAATATGTGTAACTCAAATATAATTATATATAAATCCAATATAATATGTTGTAAAAATCAAAATATACCATTAACAAATAAATATGCCAATAAAAACAATTATGTGTAACACCATTTCTTATAAACTTCTTTTTGTTTCTCAATAAATCTGATATTATAATAAATTTACATTAATACTATTTAATTATTAAATATGTATCTCAATATATAAAAACTCCTCAACAGAATTCGAATTCGAAATGGCCGAGAAGCATCAAAGCCAATAA
This sequence comes from Picea engelmannii, assembly GCA_009831015.1. NCBI lineage: Eukaryota > Viridiplantae > Streptophyta > Pinopsida > Pinales > Pinaceae > Picea > Picea engelmannii. The sequence continues at coordinate 53,258 of ML800122.1, forward strand.
AACTCATTATCCATCATCATACGTAGAAATTGTCAATTAGCATCAACGCCATTAATAATTGCAATCATGTTTTCCAAATAATTACTAGAGAGAATATGAGTCTACACAAACAATTATTGATTTACACCATCATTGCATTGCGTTTTTGGAGGCGGCTTGGGTATTCCTTGGACTGGAGCATCCAAAGTGAGCAGATACTTGGAAATAATAGAGTAAGAGTGAGTTTTAAAAGTCACTTCATAGTTGGAGTTTAGTTGTTTATGGTTTGTATATAATGGATTAAGTAAGTTAGTTTCTTATATAATTATGTAATCAGTCTTTATCAAATATAAAAATAAATGTAACTTCACCCATGTGTGTTTGTTTCTCATATTTTAACTTAGTATTAAAACCACGAGAATGAAATGCGAAAATTCATAAAAATCCACAGGTCCCCAGTCTTGAAAGATGTAACAGCATACTACTCTCCCTTTACACACAACTGAAAAACTAAAATTTCCGCACTCTAGCTGAAATTACAGTGCGAACATCTTTAACAATTTCCGCAACACGAGTGCTCATGAGGTGCGGACTCCCCCACAGTCTACTGTAGCGTGAAGTGCGGAAACATTTGTATTTGCGAAGGTCAATTGGATAACGTGAGGAATGTTCTTGAGCTGCGTGGATTCTTGAGCTGTGTGGGGGTGATAAGGAGAAGTAGCGATTACTCTTTGTTTGAGGGGGGCCACTTGTTGTGAGAAAGATTTCTTTGTGGAAACCATGAAGCGTGAGTTTGAAAAGGTGGAGTTTGAATGCATGCATGGAAGTAATCTTCATGTTTTTTTACATATTAGTTTTTATATTAAATAACCTTTATTCTTAGTGAATGAGGTCAAATTTAAATTCCTTTTTATACATATGAGTGTGAGATTTTTACATGAGAGCCTTTTTATATAAATGAGCATGAGTTTTTTTTATGTATGATTTAAAAGTGGGCGCATGCATGTGTATTAAAATAAAAAGGGGTTTCTTTTAGGGAATTTATTTTTTTAATACATGGAATGGTGTTAAGATTTTCTTTTAAGGTTTCTTTATATTTTTTTTAAGAAAATTGAGAGTCAAGATTGAGATGGATCGGTGGTATCTAAAAGCAGAGCGACAAAAAGTTTCATATCATTGGTTATTCATTTGCAGAGACGAAATTGCAGTGACGGCGAATCTGATGCTAGAGACCTACCTCAATGAAGTCAACAAGTTAGATGGCTCAAATTTTATTAACTGGAAATTCAAGATGTAGACGCTCATGGAAGGCTATGGTGTCTGGAACATTGCAAAGGGAACTGTAGTGAAACCTGATGCGACTATAGGTGGGACAGTAGAACAGATCCAAGATTGGGAGAAGCGTGAAAACAAGACCAAGGTACTGTTGCGCATGTCTATTAAAGACTTCATAATTCCACATATTAGAGAAGCTACAACATCTGCTGAAACATGGACAACGCTTAAAGCATTGTATGAAACTAGCAACACAAATCGCATTTTGTTCCTAAAAACTAAATTGCTAGGCATTAAGATGGATGTAAATGAATCTATTAGTTCATTTTTGGGTCGCATTAAAGAGGTGAAAAACAAACTAGTAAATATAGGTGAAACTATTTCCATCACTGATCTAGTCACTATTACCTTAAATGGTATGTTAGAATACTATCAAATGTTCATAACAGGTCTCGCAGCAAGGGAGAAACCTCCTACATTTGAAGAATTGGCAGGTATTTTGTTGCAATAGGAAGAGAGGCGTGGGAATCTGAAGCCTCAGAATAAATATTTGGCACTGTGGTATAATAAAACATCTGGGAGATGGAGATCAGGAGAAAGAGGCAGAGGAGGCAGTTCATGGCAAAGAGACAGTTCATGGCAAAGAGGCAGTTCATCGCAGAGAAGACAATCTCCAAATCAAGGTATGCAATCTGATAGGAATGAGTCAAAGAGTTGTTTTTATTGTGTTCGACCTGGACATATTGTTAAAGACTGTCATAAGAAGAAAAGTGATGAGGCTAGGAACAAACCTAGAACACATTCAGGTCATTATGAAGAAAAATCGTCAAATCATGATCTCAGCTTATTTATTGCTAATGATGATATTGATGAACCCCCAAATTTTGATTCATGGGATCTTAGGTTGTTTGTGTCTAACGTTGCTTTATGTGTTGAAATGGATGATTCAGATGCCTAGTTTGTGTATTATGGACCATCAGTACATATGACATGCAATACGATCTGATATACTAATTTTAAAGAAACACATAATGGAGCCAGTATATATCTTGGTGATGAGCGCACTCATCAGATCAAGGGATATGGAGACATTCATGTGGCATTGTCGAATGGTACAGTTCGTCACATTTGCAATGTTGTTTATGTGCCAGGAATAAAAAAAAAATTAATCTCTGTGTCCACCATTACAGATCAGGACTTGAAGGTTGAGTTCTTCAAGAATTATTGCATAGTGAAATATTTGCTGGACCATTTCAAAATTGTTGCAATGGGAGTTAGAGTAGGAGGCCTATACAAACTTGATGTTACCAGCAAAACACATCACGCACTGACTTATGCAACTATGCCAACAGAGATTCTTTGGTATCAAAGGTATGGACACATCAATCATCCTGATTTATTGTTATTACAGAAAAAGAATATGGTTGAAGGACTTTCCATGTTAAAGAATGAGAATGTTGTGTGTGATGGATGTGCATGAGGAAAGTTGTACTTAGATGAATTCCCCTCTAATCCTGATAAGAAAAAGAGAGATGTGTTAGATCTTGTGCATACTGATGTTTGTGGGCCTATGAAGACTAGGTCTTTAGGAGGTGCATTTTACTTTATGTTATTTATTGATGATTGCACTAGATACACATGGATTTACTTCCTTAGACGAAAAAGTGATGTTTTCGAGTACTTTAAGGAATTCAAAACCAAGGTGGAAAAGAAGACAGGAAAATCCATCAAAATCCTCCATTCAGATCAAGGGGGAGAGTATAAATCAAGGGACTTCAACAAATATTGCAAATATCATGGAACAATACAGTAGTTTACAATAGCTCACACTCCACAACAGAACAGATTCGTTGAAAGTAAATACAGAACTCTGGTAGAGTGTGCACGCAATATGATGGAAGGTAAGAATCTCTCAAATTCATTTTGGGTTGAAGCCATAAACACTACAGTTTATTTAAAGAATAGAAGTCCAACAATGTGTCATGATAATGTTATTCATTTCGAAGCCTTGTATGGTTCCAAACCTGTAGTTCATAATTTGAAAGTATTTGGGTGTAAGGCCTTTGTTCATATTCCAAAGGAGAATAGGAAGAAACTGGATGCTAAAGCCATTAAATGTATTTTCATTGGGTACAGTTTTGAATTCAAAGCATACAAATTGTTTGATCCTGCTACTCACAAAGTATTTGCAAGTAGAGATGTACTTTTCCATGAGTAGGAAGCAGGAAATCATGACGACAACAGTCATGAGGAATGGCATAGAATTCTTGATGAAGGATTTAAAGAAGAGCAACAGCCACCAAAGCAGCAGTAGCCACAACCGCGGTGACAGCAACAAGAAGGACTCAGTGATATGGACAATTCAAGCAGTCATAGTTCACCTAGAGGTGAAGACAGATCTTCACAAAGTGGGCAGGAAGACAATCAGTTGAGAAGATCTTCACGATAAGTTCGGCTCTCTGAGAGATATAGAGACTATGCCCTAATGAGTAGCATTTCAAATGTCATAGAACCCATGAGTTTTGATGAAGCTAATGAACATAATGAATGAGAAAATGAAATGGAAGAAGAATATGAATCTATAATGAAAAATAATAATTGGGAATTGACTAAATTGCCTAAACATAAAAATCTCATTGGATGCAAATGGATATACAAACCCAAATTTAAATCAGATGGTAGTATAGACAAATATAAGGCTAGTCTGGTTGCAAAGGGCTATTCACAAACAAAAGGAATTGAATATGTTGAAACATTTGCACCAGTAGCTAAATTGAATACTATCAAAATGTTAATTGCTTTAGCTACAAAGTATCATTGGAAGCTACACCAGTTAGATGTTAAATCTGCATTTTTGAATGGTGAGTTAAAGGAAGAGGTTTACCTTACTCAACCTGAAGGGTTTGTGGAAAAAATGAAAGAACACTTAGTATGTAAGTTAAAGAAAGCATTGTATGGACTAAAACAAGCACCTAGGTCATGGTATGAGAAGATAGACTCTTTCTTTCTTCAACAGGGTTTTATGAGGAGCAAAAGTGATCCAAATCTGTATACCAAATTTGATGAGCAGGGGTATATACTATTGATTTCCTTATATGTTGATGATTTGATAATTACAGGAAATGCAGATAAATTAATTGATGAAATCAAGGAGCAGTTGTCACAGGTATTTGAAATGAAAGATCTTGGTGAGTTACATTACTGCCTAGGTCTTGAAGTTTGGAAAAATGCAGGCCAAACTTTTGTTTGTCAAAGTAAGTATATCTGAGAAGTACTTAAGAGATTTAAAATGGATTAGTGTAAGTCTTCTATTGTTCTCATGCAGCAGAATGTGAAACTTTCTTGTGATGATGGCTCGAAGGAGGTAAATGGCACTGTGTATAGACAGATGGTGGGTAGTTTGAATTATCTCACCACAATCAGATCTAATATTGCATATTTTGTGAGTGTGTTAAGTCAGTTTATAGAGAAACCTCATGAAAACCATTGGAATGCAACAAAGGCAGTACCTAGGTATCTAAAAGGAACACTTGATTATGGTATTAAATATATTGATGCATCTGATGTTGAGTTGACAAGTTACTCAGATTCTGATTGGGCTGGCAATTCGGATAATCGAAAATCAACCACTGGATATGCGTTTGGCATTGGATCCGGGGTTGTTTCATGGAGCAGTAAAAAGTAGCCTACTGTATCTTTATCTTCTAATGAAGCGGAATATAAATCCTTGTGTGCAGCAACTTGTGAAGTTGTTTGGTTAAGAAGACTTCTTCAAGATGTTGGAGAAGAACAAAAGGACCCTACAATGATCAAATGTGATAATCAAAGTTCAATCAATATTGCAAAGAATCCGATTTTTCATGCAAAGACAAAGCATGTTGAAGCTCAGTTTCATTTTGTTAAAGAAAAGTTGCAGTCAAATGAAATAGCTCTTATGTATTGTAATACTAGTGAAAACGTTGTTGATATTTTCACTAATCCTCTTGGAAAGATTAAGTTTGAGTTGTTTAGGGAAATGTTAGGTGTAAAAGTCAATCCATTCTCCATTAAGGGGAGACTTGGAAATAATGGAGTAAGAGTTAGTTCTAAGATTCAATTCATAGTTGAAGTGACTAAGTAAATTAATTTTCTATATAATTATGTAATGAGTCTTCATTCAACATAGAAGCAAGCGTACCTCACAGGTGTGTGTTTGTTTCTCATATTTTAACTCAAATAGCTATGGCTCTGGCCAGGGCTGTAGTGAAGTTGGGATCTTCCTTGATAGAAGCCACAGAATCGTGCATGATTGATAAGTGATCCTGGCCCATTTTTTTAGACAATGGATTCGAGTGATGGAAGCTGCCTGGCGCTAAAAGTGGAGCTTGCAACTGTAATCCTGAGTTTGGTCGGTTCTCTGTGAGGTCGAGAGTGATTGTGGGAAACCGGCTTGAAATCGATATTATGGCAATGCAGGGTATAAATTGGTTGTGTGCAACAGAATTTTCTGTAATCATCCCCTCACGTATGAGCTGGTTTGATGAGCCAACGTACATAGCAGGCATAGCCAAAGGACTCAAAAAATGGGTGTGTTCGCCTTAGGTTGTTATTACAATTGTCGGGTCTTCGGCGCATCTCTGAACCTGCTCAAAATCCGCAATGATTTTAACATATTTATGTTAGCGAGCGACCTTGTATGTATTTCATAGTCCAGATCTGTGAAAAATCATATTTAAGAAACAACATGGATAAACAAAGAAATAAGGCCAGAGCTGTGAAAAATCCTTCAAAACACCTTTTTCGGGTGGCCTTCCATCTCTTCTATCTCCGGTTAAATGTTTATTACCTGCCTGCGACATCGGGGGAGAGGCCCTTTGTGACATATTTATAGAAATCGTGCTGTCCTGACATTTGTAATTAGCACCGCGAGTCCCTCGACATGCGAATTCTTGTGACATATTCCTTCTATTCTTTGGGCCCTCCATCGAGTTTGAAAATTATTATTAAAAAATTTCATTGATTATCGATTGATCTATGCAAGTAGCTTGATGTCAATTGCAAATCAACCCCTTTTGTGGGAGTCCATAAAGGAGGCTTATGATGCCAGGAAACACGG
>ML800122.1:60001-79529 GCA_009831015.1 Picea engelmannii
TCAAGCTATGAACTGCATGTGGAACGTGACACATTTTGTCGTGTAGTTTAAAGACGGAGGGAGGAGAATGGCCCACAAGACAAGAAAAGCGGATAAGTTCTAGTTAAGATTTTTCCAATTAAGGTGCAAGAATAAGGACAAAAATTGTATCATGAGAGGATAAGGACGAAATTGATATCCCTACCTTCAAGGTTTGGTTAAGATCTTTTCAATCAAAGGAAAAAGGATAAGGAGGAAAGATTTTTCCAATTAAGGTGTAAGAATAAGGACAAAATTTGTATCCCTGAGAGGATAAGGACGAAATTGATATCCCTATTTTTAAGGTTTGGTTAAGATTTTTCCAATCAAGGAAAAAGGATAAGGAGGAAATTTATCTCCGTATCATTGTCATTATTATACTTGTAGATAGGCATGGTATATAACTTTGAGTTAGGCTTGACTTTCTATTAGTTCATGGTTAACCATAAAATATATACTTCTTTATCCAAAGTTTTAAAACATACTTATTTATTTTAAATTTTAAATCTCATTTATGTGATATCTTATTGGCCAAAAACTTTGAAGTCTTATTGTTGCCTTCACTTCCCCTAATGTAATTGTAATAAATATTTCTTGTTTTTTATATATATATTGTCAAAAGTTGGGGGCCCATCTTGTTTAATAAATAACCCTTTCTTTTTTGGCATGGATATGCATTTTTTTTTTTGTTCTCATTTAATGGGTACATTTTTCCTAGGCACATTTAAATAAAATAAAATAATATTTTGTAGGTAGGATTCAAATGGATGACAATTGTACTTTTTCTTTCATAATTATTTGAGTGTTAAAGTTAAAATAAAATAATATAATATTTTGTACAATTCAAAGTTGATGGCATTTATATTTTTTTTTTCACAATTTTTTAAAGGGTTAAACTTAAATATAAATTTTATTTTTATATTACAAATTTTGAGTGTTAACCTTAAATATAAGTTTGAGTGTTTTACAATGTATAATCTAAATGTTTTATGACATTGGGTTTTTTTAAGATAATTCAAAATAATGTGAAGGGATATTGGTTATTATACCTACCGCTTGCGTTGGTATATAGTATTCCATATGTTATTGATCGTCTATTAGTTGGGGTTTGACCAAAATAATTTTGAGCATTTTTAAAGGTATAACATGACAATTTGATTTTTTTAATTATTTTAAAACATTCTTCTAAATTGTGATTAGTTGTTCAAATGCATCTCTTATTGTCGTGACTGTGGAAGGATCTTCAACGGCTGCGGAAGGATCTTCAACGTCCTTTAATGAGATGAGGCTCAACGTCCTTTAATGAGAAGGATCTTCAACGTCCTTTAACGAGATGAGGCTCAGCGTCCTTTAATGAGATGACGCTTGCCTATCTTCAACGTCCTTTAATGAGATGAGGCTCAACGTCCTTTAATAAGAAGGATCTTCAACGTCCTTTAACGAGATGAGGCTCAGCGTCCTTTAATGAGATGACGCTTGCCTGTCATATTCAACAAATGAATTTATTATTCATCTCGACACATGCGGTGGATTCAATACAACTATTTTTTTATTTTATTATACCCACATAGCGACAGGTATAAGTTGTCATGCAGCCTTGCTTATAATAGGGTAAGCACTAGATGTTGTTATAATATTGAAGATAAGTATTAATAGTTATAATATTGACATAAAGTTTAATAAAAAAATTAAAAAATAGTTTTATGTGATGATTGATTTTAGTTTATATATATAATAATAATAATAATTTATAAGATCTTTTTGTTTGTGGAATAAGGGATTTTTTCTTTTAGTGTAGTGATTTCACAATCACTGCCTAAAGTATAGGGTTGTGTACATATTCTAGCCTACTCTTAACCATTAGGCCCACTCAAGTTGTATTATATCTATATAGATATGAATGATTAAACATGTTTCAAAATGGATGATTGTTAAAAATAAAATTAAATAATAATAAAATATTATTTAAAAAATGCATTGGTAAAATTAATAAAAGAATGAACTTGAAAAATGTTAAAATTTTTACCAAAATCAAACAATTTTTTCAAAATTTCAATTTTAAAAATATGAAATTGTTGTTTTTAATGTAAAAATGGATTCAACACCCTCAAATACTCCTATTGCAATAAGTTTTGTAATATTAACATAAAATGTGTGTAATTAAATCAATAAAAAATTATCCAATCAAAACTAAAACTAAAAAGAGTTCAATAAAAAATTAATTGATAAAGAAAAAAATATAGAAAACAAAATAAAATATAATTAAATATATATGATAAAATTATAAAATAGGAAGGAAAGAACCTATCCTACTAGCACCTTCTAACTTAATGACTATCTTCTATTTAGTAAATCGAAAATTCTTTTTTGTTTTGATTTCCACCCAATAATTAAAAATATCCTTTTAATTTATGTCTCTTCAATCCAAATTTCACTCCCTTATTAAACACAACATCATTAATCAAATTTGAAGATCTTAACAAAAACGAATATAAAAAATTTCTTCAAACCTCACATGATGCTACCTCACATGATGCTGAAACAATTATTTAGAAATATTGAAAATAAATATATATTATTCATTAGGTTCTTAAGATGTTTACTATATTCCCTATTTTTAAGTCATACATTTTCCAAGTCTATCAAACTATATCATGAAACATTCTTATAATATTAAGCATCTCATTAGTTTATAAGAAACCAAAATTTTAATGAAACATTCTTATAATATTAAGCATCTCATTAGTTCATATCAAACCAAAATTTTAGTGTTAGTTTTTCATTACTCATTACATATTATAAGAAAAAAAATAAAAATTGAAATAAAAAATTACAACTTAAAGATGATTACAAATTCAACCTCTTAAAAAGATCCAACATCTTCTTCATTAAATCAATTTCCGAACATATCATATTTCCTTAACGGTTACTATAATCTCCTTACCTCCCCTATGTTTTTTCTTTTATAATAATTATTTGATAATTTTTTTTATAATATGTTTTTTTCTTTTATAATAATTATTGGATAATTTTATTTATAATATATTTTTTCTTTTATAATAATTATTTGATAATTTTATTATAATATGTTTTTTTTTTTAATATGCTTTTTCTCTTTTATAATAATCATTGGATAATTTTATTTATAGAGTTGTTTGTTCTTTAATTTAACATATATTATTTATTATTTTCTTATAGTCTTCCTTTTTCAAACATTTATTTTTATTAAATGTATTTTTATTTTTATCATTGTTTTAGTTTTTATTAATTTAACTAAATTTAATTAATATTTTATTACTATTTAAGTATGAATTCCTACATATCCAAATATTTAACTTTTTAAAATATAAAATTATTTTCAACATATAAAGAGTTTACATGATAATAAATTATAATTCAATATATTTAACATTATTTATAACTTTAAACATAAAAATATTATTATTTCTATTAAATATAAATTATTGTACTAATAAATTTGTTACAAATCAATATAAAATTTAAATTTGATTACTTGTATTATAACATTTCATTTAAATTATTAAATTATAATTTAATCAATAAATTTTATATTATTAATAAATTTAAACATATAAATCAAAAAATATTATTAAAATATAAATTATTATAATAATATAGATTAGAAAATATTGTTGTCCTTATTATATATCAATTATTATAGTAATAATAGAGATTAGAAATTATTATTGTATTTATTAAATATAAATTATTATAATAATAAATATAAATTATTTGTATAATAATATTTCATTTAAATCTACTAGGAAAAAACTTATGCGGCTAGGGTTTTTTGTCATCATGCATGTTTGGTTTTTCCTGATGTCTGATTTTCTCAGAAGATCGCTTCAGCATGGCTTCAGTTTCGTGGGGTGGAGCCCCTCGACTTCTCCTCCTCTGCCTGATATTGTTTCCTTCTAGGCGCTAATTGCCTCATACTCGAAATCGATAGAAACTGCACCTCCCAAGTTCATGAAAAAATTAGATGAGATTTGAAAGATCCTTGTTCACTCCTTGTTGGTGCGCCCATTTTCTCTGCATTTAGCTGAGAATGGTCTTATCAGACAATTTATATGAATTGGGCCCTCTCTAAGAGCCATGGCGCAATGGTTAGATCTGAACTGGAAAAAAAGATCCAAGGGAAAATGTCCTCAACATTCTGTGGTATGGGTTTTTTTTGTTTTTATTTGAGAATAAGGCATATCAATATCTCACATTTAGAAATGGGTCTTACTTTATGGGATCAAGGGCGATGTATATGAATAAATGAACTCTAGATTTCATCCCTAAAAAATGGCATCCCCTCGCTTGTCCTGGTTTGGGTTTGTCTCTTGTTTCTTCTTCTTCACTATTGAAATTATGAAACCATACGAAGTATAAGGAATAACTTAGGGAGATACATTGATTGAGTCGAACCATGAGATGGAATGCAAGCCTATGCATGAATTTTTGTAGAGGTATATTTGGAAAAAGGGCTACCAAAGGCAATTAACTCTGGACAACTGGTCATACATTCAACAAGTTGACTATGAGAAACTTCCCTTCAAGTGAAAAACCTATCATGAATACAAAAATTTTGCAAAGAATTTACCGCAGAAAAAATTATATCCCCTAGAGGAAAGAGATCAAGAGAAGTGGAAACAACCAAAAAGAAAAAAAAACTACAGGAAAGATAGTCCCTCATCCAGATATATCCCAAGGAGGTCACCCTCCTTCTTCCCCCCACCCCCCCAAACTCTTATGAAGGAGGGATTAGAAAAGGTGAATCGAGCAGAAATCCATTTGAAATCTTGGATAACTTATAGGAAACTATGGGAAAATAAAAGGAAAATGGAAGAAGGAAGTAAAGGGAAGACAAATGAAAAAGAAAATATAGGGAAGCCCTCCCAATATGCCCAATCCAAAAATGGGGACTCTAACGAAAGAAACACTATGCTTCTCTCTCAACTAGATATTCTGGAGCAAGTAGAAGGAAATTTAGAAGAATCTCAGGAGAAATCGCAACCAAAAGAAACACAAACAGTTACCCAAAAGAAAGTAGGAAGGAAATCCAATCGAAAGAGAAGAGAAAATGAAGTTGAAGGGGATAAAGAGCTCGAAATTCAAACCACTCTGGAAGGGATACTCAAAAAGGGCATAAAGCAAAGGAAAGGGCATGGACAGACGGTGAAAAGTGTAACACAATATCAACCCTCTAAGGGGGGTGCGTCCAAAACAATAGGTAAATAATGAAGTTAGTCTCCTAGAATTGCAGAGGATTAGGTAGTAAAGAAAAGAAAGAAACAATGGGAAAATTCATTAGAGGTGAAAAACCTCAAATCCTTTTGGTCTATGAGACAAAATTAGGGGAGTCTGAAAGTCTCCATGAAATGAAATATATGTGGAAAAAAATTATTGGAGTCATGCTAAGCTCAAGAGGAGCCTCAGGGGGAATTTGCACCTTCTGGAATTTTGATCTCTTTCAATTCGAAGAAAGTCACAAAGAAACACACTAAATAATGGTAAAACTGAATCAGCTTCCTTTAGGTATGATCTTTCATATTTTTAATGTATATATTTTGAATCATTATTGGAAAAAATCAATTTGTTGCAAGTCTCTCCTAGACCTAGAGGGAATGGGTCTCACACAAAATTTTATAATAGTTGGGGACTTTAACACCAAAATTCATATAAATGAAAAAAGAGGGGGTTCTATTGTTCGGGATCCTTCCAATAAAAAAATGGAAGATCTAATGTCAATCTTAGATTGGGTGGATGTACATCCAAATAAACATCAGTTCACTTGGAACAACCTGAGACTGGGTCCTGGGCACATTGATGCCATGTTGGATCATTTCCTTGTAAGAAGTTCTTTCCTTTCCTTCATAGAAATTATTTATTCCCCAATCATCCCCTGGGCTAGCTCTGATCATCGGCCCATCTCTCTTATCTTTATTAAAGAAGATTTTTTGGGCCCCATCCCATTCATATTCGACCCAATCTGGATGGAAAATTGGATTTTTTTTCCCTTTATTTCTAGAACTTGGAGCCAACGGATCAAAGGTTCTCCTATATTTATATAGGAACAAAAATTAAAATTGACTAAAGTGGCCATCAATCATTGGGTAAAATACTCATTCCTCCTAATGAATTCAAAAGTGATGGGGCATCGGATAAGGTTGGAGGAAATACAAAATAAAATAAACAATCAGGAGGTACAATATGATCTTTTACACAAGAAGAAAATTTCCTATCAATCTTACTTAAAGTCTTTAAAAGATGAAGAAATAAGGTGGAGTTTAAAATTGGAGGTTTTCCCTGATGTCTGGTTTTCTCGGAAGATCTCTTCAGCATGGCTTCAGGTTCAGGAGGTGGAGCCCCCCGACTGTTGGATCATGTTGTCATTGATGTCAATGGTTTGATTGATTTATGTCAAGTGATTGTTTGATTGATGCCAAAGGATTGATTGATTTATGATTGATGTAATGTAATATGTATTGTCCTTGATGAGAATGCATAGATGAAAATGGATCAATGAGTTGTCATTGATATGATGAAGATAGATCAATGAGTTGTCATTGATACATGATGAAGATGGATCGATGTGGTTTCATTGGTATATGATGAATTGTTGGAAAAATGTATAGATGACTCATTATTGTCTTATCATGATTGATAAGGTGCACAAATGGATGAACTCCAAAGTGGCCCCCTTATGGTGAAATCCCTCACGAGAAGATGCTTTATGGATTGAGTTATCCTAGAAGAATGGTTGGAGGACCCATGCTCTCATTATTGTCTTATCTTGATTGATAAGGTGCACAAATGGATGAACTCCAAAGTGGTCCCCTTATGGTGAAAGCCCTCATGGGAAGACGCTTTGCAGATAGATTTATCCTAGAAGAGTGGTTGGAGGACCCATGCTTGTATATGGAATAATGAGATGAATATCAAGGAAATTATTGGTGAAACTATCCTATATGGATAGTGCTTGTCATTCCATTTCCGGTGGTATGTGGAATGTCACATAACTCCTCATGGTTTGAGATTTATGGCCTTACGAAGATGAAGGACCCTGACATGAAGGCTTGAAGCCCCCGAGGTCAAAGAAGTCAAAGTGACCTAAAAGAAGAAATCATTATTTAAATGATAAATTAAAGTGACAAAGTCAAGGTGAATTATTTAAATAATAAAGAGAAGTGACAAAATCAAGAAATGATAAAGTAAGGTGTCAAAATCAGGAAGGAATATTTAAATGATAAAGTATTGGAGAACTTTCTATTTATGGAAAGTGGTTAACCCTAAAATAAGGAAAATAGGTTAAGTGACCTAGAAATCAGTTAAGTGGCCTAAAAATGGGTTAAGTGACCTAGAGGATGAAAGTATAAATAATATAGAAATGGTCTCTTGTAGATCATCCTTTTTGTGGATCAATGGAGAGTTTCTTGTGAGAATATCTTTTGGAGTATTGATGGAGAGCTTCTTGTGAGAGCTTATTGAGAATTTTTGGAGTGGAACACTTGAGCATATTGAATATCTATAGGTGAATGAAGTAACTAAAGGATATCTAAGCCAAATTTTATAAGGAAGGTGAAGAAAAGAGGGCCGAAATTCAAGGGAGGATAAATTATTTTCATGATGCTTTCTAAGGTATGTTATTTATAGGTCATCTCACCATCTTTGCAATAAATTGTTTTCTATAGTGATTCAGACCATGTGATTGATATGAAAATGAGGAAACATATCCAAGTATTTTTGTTAAAAAATTCATTTTGTGGTTCGTTGTATTTTTGGAGATACACTCTGTGGAAAATAGGGTTTGTGGCTAGTCCCGAAACTAGTCTAAAATAGGTGTTTCGGGTAAAAACGTCATAACTTATTCATAACATATCCAAATTTAGTGAAACAAATTATCTTTGTTATATTACTTTATTTAGTATGATGTGTAACATTTTCAGATCAATTCAACAAATATTCGGTGCGGAGAACACTCTACAAGGTTGCTCTCTAGAATAAGACAGAATTCAGCAAGGTGTGTCTTTTTTGCTATAAATCCTTTTATGAGAGGTTCCAAGTAGTGAAACTTCTAGAAATTGCATAAAACACACTAAAGAACATTCTGTATCATTTTTCATATCTTTATTTATTATAGGTACAAAGTTAAGATTATTTCAAGCTAGGGTTGTTGACTAATCCAAAACTAGTCATGGTTGAGACAAGCAGTTGATGAGTTGGCACATACATGAGGTGTATAGTTGATGATGTTGGTACATATTGATGAGTAATTGTTGATGAGTAGTTGACACATGATTTTTATATACTTGGTATGGTTGGATTCACTTGTTTATGGTACAAGTTGATTACAGGTGGCATAGGTTGGTGCACGACTAATGCACTTGTTTATGGTACAGATTGATATATGTTGAGGATTGTTGTCTCATATCAGTTGATGTTGAGGATGTAAGATAAGTCTTGCATTATAGATCTGGTGCTCTTGTATAGTTGTACTCTATTCAATTGTTGTTGAAAAACCCCAAGGATTGTAGTCCGTAATAAAAAGAAAATTGTACATACATCTTGTGTTCTTTGTGTTCCTTGTAGTGATGACTTGTTGATGATATATTGTTGATATATGTTGTTGATATATGTTCACATCCAATTGGTTATAAATGAAAACAATGGGTAATGAGTAGATGTTGAATGCTAACTAATGAGTTTTGTGTAAGAAGGAAGTTTTGGGAAAAAGAGCCCCACACTCATTGACCCCCCCTCTAAGTGTGGTAGGTGTGTCCAACAATTAGAATCAGAGCCGGCCTTCACTGCAAGCCTTAACAAGCTTGAAGGAGATCCATAGACACACAAATGGATGATGAAGTTCCAATCCTTGATGAAGAAAACTATTCTACTTGGAGAATAGAGATGAGATTATATTTGAAGAGAATGGGAGAAGCTATTTAGAAGGAAACCATTGGTGGATCGGTTCCCTTGAAGAACAAGTCAAAGTTTGCATATCAAAGGGAAGGAAAGAAGAATGATGCATTGGCTCTCAAGACCATTCTTAGTGGACTCTCAAGCCCTATCAAAGAAATCATGGGACAATGCACTTCTGCCAAGGATTTATGGCTAAAGCTAGAGGAGACATATCAAAGAAACAAGGAGAAGAAAGATATTGAAGATCACTCCATAAATATCATTAAATGTAAATAATCTCCAAAAACCCTGGATTGTATTATTTTTAAATGTGATCTTGAAAACATTTCAAGTGAAGATAAAGAATCAAGTGATGATAGCACAAAGGAAGATCTTGAAGACATTTCAAATGAAGCCAAAGAATTATGTGTTGATATTGGAAATAAGGAAGATCGTGAAGATATTTCAAATGAAGGTAAAGAACCCTCAAAAGCCCTTGATTGCAATGATGATGATGAATTTTTCTCTACAAGTGAAGAAGAATACCTAGAAACAGTTTTTGTAAAGTTTGATGGTAATTACCCCACGAAAATAATAGAAGAAAAACTATTAAAACTTCAAACGGAAGTTGAAGAGGGTTTATATAGATATAGAAGTGATCATTATTATATAGACTATAACTATATTTCGGATAATACCAAGAAATTTATTAGGAGGATTCTAAGTCACATCTTGGAATTAAAGGAAATGCTCAAAGAACAAGAAGAGAGCAATAAGACTCAATTAGAAGAAAAGGAAGAAGAGATCACAAGACTAAAGAATGGAAAAGAAGATATGAATGTAGATGATGAGATTAAAAAAAGTTTTGAAATCATTTTCCATCTCAAGACCCAAATTGAAGAAGCCAAAAGAATAGAAGAACTATTGAAGAATCAAATAAAATAAAAGGAAGAATCATGTTGTAAGTTAGAATCTGAAATTGTTGATCTTAGAAAGAAAGTGGAGAAGTCAAATAAATTCTTGAATAGCTCACTAATCTTGGATGAGATCTTGGAAAGTCAAAGATCACCATATGATAAATAAGGCCTTGGATACAAAGGAGAAGCTACACATGTTGAAGCAAGCACCTCAAAGAAGCACGAGGTAAGTCCATCAAAGAAGGAAGACAATGTTGCAAAACAACCATCTACACAAGGAAAAGCAAAATTCAAAAGAAAAAATCAAGGAAGACATCAAGAAGCTATTCTTGGGACACCAAAGCAAAGGTATGAAAGTATTTTTCATGGGCATTTTTATTCATGTAATGGATATGGTCACAAAGATTTTGAATGTAGATCTTATGAAAGGAGGTATAATGGAAGATTGTATAACACCATGAGGTGTTGGAGATGTGATCAAGTAGGACACATTGTTGTTCACAGTAACACCTTGAGATGCTACAACTGTAGTGGATTTGGACACAAATCCCAAGATTGTTGGAACACAAGAAGAAATTCCATGATGAGGACTTCACATAGCGTGGCTAGAAGAAGGAATGAAGTTAGAAAGGGAGACATTTTTGAAAAGATGGATGCTTAGAGCTCAAGTTCTGAGGAGCAGGGACATCTACAAAAGTGGGTGAAGAAGACAGAGTAGCTAGAACAGAATGAAAGACTGAAGGGAAGCTCAAGTAAGTCATCTACTGAAGCATACGCGGGTGACAGTGGTATCAGTCGTGTACATACGCAGGCTGACCTTGTATAGGTTGTGTACATACGTGAGCTATTGTGCAGCAGACCGCGTATATGTAGTAAATCCTTGGAAAAAAGGAAATTCACATGAGTTGCATATTGATGTGATGGCATAACTCTGTGTTGCAGAGTCTGACATGGTTTATTACAAGTTATGACATTGTTTGCTACAGGTTTTCATGGTTCTATGTTAGATCATGTAAGGTGAGGATGTAAAATAAATCTTGGGTACATGGCACTAACCCATGAGTATGGATTGATGTTGATCTGTTGGGGTACATGCCTGGTACATATTTGAGTTTCATTGATATATCTTATGATGTATTATTGGAAGCATATGTTGGATATCATGGTGCATGCATTTTGCATGTGGTTGGGCTACATATTGAGACATGTAGTTGGTGAGTATAGTTGATATTCATGTTGTACATCATTGGGAGTCATAGCTTGTTGATGCATGGTTGATATACTTTCTTGGTGCAAGTGATGATACATGATGGTACACTCATAGATGGTATTTGTTTGGCATATTGATAGATGCACATGGTTGGCATAAGTGGTAGATACACATGTTGGCATATTGGTAGATGCACATGTTGGCATATGGTGGATACATTCCATGGATGATATTTGTTGACGTACATGGTTAATTCACATGGATGTTGTGTATGATGTACTTGGTTGATATTTTGTTCATGATTCTCAATTTTCATTATTGACATATCTCTTGTATGGTATGGCACACGTTTGATACATGAACATGTCCAAGGATCTTCATAGAGGGAGTGGTTGATATATGATACAGTTGAAAATAAGGGGAGACATACCCATAGCGGGTTTCATTCTTCTTATGATTCTAGGAGGAAATAATTATCAAATACATACCTAGAAAAGAGCCCTATATTTGAAGAAAGAGCACAGAGGCATAATTCCAGGGGGAGTGATGGTCACAGGGGGTGTTGGCACAAGGGCAGACCCAGGGTTCAACTCTACAACAACACACCAACAAAACCCTAACTATCGGCCCTTTCAACAACACCTGCGAAGCAGATGAAGTCTCACCCGAGGTAGAGGCAGGGGTGGTTGTAGGACTCAAGTGTCTGCAACCTTATCTAGGACATAGATCTGTGATTATAATACTTAACAGAGCACTTAGCATCAACATTTCATCAATATTCAACCAATAAATGTTGTGCAGATAGAACAGAGCATCACATCATTCACTTAGATCTAAAATATTTAAGCACTTTATCATAAATAGACAGGTTATATCTAGTAGATCAAGCACTAATCACCTTCATATAGGTCATATCTAACATTCTTACATGTCATTAGAACAAAGAATCAGCAGATTTATCTATATTTATCAAAGCACTTAGAAAGAGAAGTTATAAACACATAAAGACAAGCACAAAGAAGAACAACACAGTGTTTACGTGGTTCACCCCCACCCTGGGGCTACATCCACCAACTCTTCTTATTTATTGTCTTCAATCCATCGGTTATAAGCACAGAGCCTCAAAACCCTACTTCGCCTAAAACAGGAGATTTATGCACCTCGCTAGATCCTCCTTCCTTGAGTTACAGCACAAAGCACTTCACTGCCTATTAAAATACCTTGCACCTACCTCTGCAAGTCTTTCACAATATGCACAGAGCATCTACAAACTATACTTGCACTTAGCACTTAGATTATCATCCTTACATCACATAGATCATGTCTCTCTCTATATTGCCTAGACATCTATATATACATAACAATATAGGCCTAAACATGGGTAAACCCATGGGCCGACATCCCATGCCCGTTACATAATACCAAATCCCAAAAAGGGGTTGAGATCCCATGATCTCTGCTTCATCTTGTGTTCCTCCTTCAACAAGCTATCGAAGTCCAAAAATAGGTCAAACTTGACCAGATCCCTCAAAACTTGGTTAAGGGCCAACAGGCCCCCAACACTCACCTATGACTCGTCTTGAGTCACTCTGATGTAGGAAGTTCTGCTTCGAACGATTCGATCTTGGCTCGAACTTCTTAGACTTGTTGTTGTACTACAAGATCTTTTTCAACAAACTCTTGAATGACTACATCATTCACAGGTCCTTCCAGGCGTTGTTCTGCTGCGGTGCTAACCTGCTCCAGTTCTTCTCCCTGGCTCTTGACCTTTAAGAACAATTGGTAAGCCTTGTCTTGTATAGGTCGTAGTCTTTGAGTTACTTCCATAACTATTCTTTGGATGGCATGGATCTTCTGCTAGGTGGTTCACTGCTCCTGAGATCTCTTCATTCTCTCCATAGCTGTCAGGGATTTCAGCTGCACCTCTAGTGTTTCTGCATGTTTCTTCGCTTACTGGAGTTGCGACTCTAGTGCCTGCAATTCTGGGTTCTCGATGAGTTTGTCATATGTATGGGCACTACGATTAGCAAATTTCTTACATTCTAAGATAAGGGCCTTTATCCTTTCAACTTCTCTATTGACAGTTTCTTCTCTTTGGTCCTTTACTTCCTGTGGGGTCTTGGGCACAGTGCATAGCTCCAAGTCTGATATGCATTGTTGCAACTACTAGATTACTTCTTCAAGTTGTGTTACTTTCTTCGTGACTTGATCCTCTGCCTTTACTTCTATGACAGTCACAAAGCACAATGCTCTATTGACCGCTTCCTTCACTTTGAGTTGCTCGGTGAGCAATTGTTCCTTTCTTTGCTACAGTTGTACCTTTTCTTCATCTTACTTTTCTTGGAGAGCACTCTTTTCCTGTTCGAAATATTGGCGTTTCTCTACAAGTACTCCCTGTACTTGTACTAAAGCCTGGGTGGCTTGTTTTGATTCCTCTTGTGCTCGTCGAAGGCGAGATTCAACTGTATCAGTGAGCTACTGGAGTTGAGCAGGCTCATCTCCTGGTTTTGGTGTTCCCAATGGAATAAGCACAATGGAGAATGCATGGCTGGACTGTAGTTCCTGTTGCACCCCTTGGAGTTCGACGTCAATTCTATTGTACATCTCCTCCTGCTTAGCTTCTTACTTCTTTGCTATCTTCAATAAAGCATCATTCAGGGCTACTATGATGAAATTGAAATCATCAGAGGTGAGGACAGTCTGCATCTTAGTTATAGAAGCTTTCGATTTCTTCCAAGAAGAAGGATTCGGAGGAGAAACCTTCCTTTTCTTCGAGGGGTCCTCCTCGTCTTTAGGCGGTGTTACCTCACCTTTATTCTGTTCAGTTTCTACGCCATCTATCTCTTCACCATCACAGCCTCGCTCTGGTGATATGGAAGTAGTCTTCACTGAGGCACTTCTTAAATCTTGCACTTCGTCAATCTTATTTGTTTTGATAGGTCCAAGTGTATCCCGCGTAGCTTCTGGGTTGTAGATGTCAGATATCTCCATAGGGTCGGCTGGAATAAGGAAGTTAGCGGACCATTTCTTAGTAATCTCCTATAAGTCCTCCTCCATCATCTTATAGTAGGATTGAATTTGTTTATTTTTCTCATCAGCGCGCGTTGTTATATAAATGAAATGTCAATCAGCGTTGAACTTCATCAGAGGCCTGAATCGGTGTAAAGTGTTCGGCGCCATGAAAGGCTCAAATTGTATGGATATATTCAACTGATTGTAGTATGTATGGAACACGGTATTTGACTTCCATTTCTTATTCATGTCACTTGAGTACCACAATGTACTAAACTTCATGGCCAATGGTTCAAAATGCTCGATGTCCAGAAAGGTCACACCTTCCAGCATCTCCTAGGAAATGAAAGTGATTGGGATCAAGAGTCAGCTGAAATGGAATTCATGTCCTTGATCTTGCGCTTCTCTACAGTCAAGTTCCAACTGGTTCACTAGGCACTTCACCCAATTCATGTGTAGGCCCTCTGCGCACTTCTCTGTGAGGTCGACTACAAAACTAGTCACTTGGGTGGGTTGGTTCTTGCATACTAACTTCCCTGCAATCAATTGACAGGTGAGGCACACTGCGTATTTATGAATAGAGGCTACCTTGTAGCCTCGCATGCCCTTCTTGACATTTCCATAAGTGTCCTTGATCTTTTGTGCGAGAGCGCGGTCCATGGATTTTCCAAGATAGATATCCTATGGGTCGGGTCCTTGCATACTCAAACCCGTGATATGATTGATCAACATTGGATCCACTATGATACGGAAGTTTAGCCACAAATATTTGCCATGGTAACAAAAGAACAACATCTTGACACATGCATTCACCTCTTGGTGTCTTCTGAAGTGGGGAATTTTCATGGCGTTGAGTAAGGTGGACTGCGCGAGGTTATGGGTCCATGCTTGGGTAATTGCCTTTGAGTTTTTCTCTTTTTTTCCAGTCAGATTCGTATGTGGGGCTAACATGTTGTAGGCTTTGCGATCTCTGAGGTTGAAGTCACTAAACATCAACGTTGTGATCTTATCTTGGTCTGCTCGCACTACGCGTATCCCCTTCGGGAGGTACGCAATGACCAAAGCGTACTCGAAATATCTAGGTACGTTGTCATGGTTTAAAACATCGCTCAAAGGTGGTATATAGGTGGGTAATATAGTTGGGATCAATTTAGCATTCATTAATTCATCCCTATGCTTAGTGCACTTCTCATCGGATGGTTGGGATGGTCCTACTCCATGATCAGTGGATGGAGAGGTTGGCAGTCCTCTCATGGATGATGCTTGTATACCTGTAGACATCGACGTGACTCTTTCAGACATGAGGTCGATCAAAACTTCCTCAACAACTTTTTCTACAGCGCTCAACTCGTCCGACATACATGCTCGGGGTTAACAATCTTAGGCTCAGGGGGTAGCTTAGACACAATAATGCAATAGAGACCAGAAGCACAATGATCACTGTATAAACTCATCTTATTCTGCGGGCTCAAATTCTCAATTGGCAAAAGAGTTCTCGGTGCATGGCGCGGTGGGATAGATAGGTAACTCGACAATTGGTCGCTTGCAATGGGTATGAGGCCTTCATTAACTTGGTTCTATCTATTATGGCATGGTCCCAACAGTCGTATGGTGAGTTGGCTGGTCATAAATGGCTTTCTATTCTTTCAGAGCATTGTTCTAACAGTTATAATGTCCCCAATGTTTATATTGCTTCACCATGGCGAAGTGCCATGTGTCATTGTTCTGATATCCTGGTGAAGCTCCAATTTTGCAATTTTTCTTTCTGCGAGGTTCCCTCTGGAGGCTTCTGTAACTTATCGATCTTGGATCTCTTCTTACTTAACTTTCTATCCTTCTTTCCAGTGAGATTTGTCTCAGTATTCCTTTTTCCATTTTGATTTTTGTCTTTTTTTGACCTAATCACTTCACATTGTTGAGATTCTTCCCTAGGGTTCTAGGATAATACTTCTTCTTTTTTGGGGATAGGTACTTCAATCTTCTGTGGATCCTCTAGTGTTCTTGAAACTTCGACATCTGGGTCTCTAGTGTTAAATATCTTCGATCTGTTTTCCTGTTCTTAAATCAAGTGTGCGATCCTTCTAGTCATGAAATCTTTTAACTCTTGTTTCTTCTGCTCCAAAACTTGTTATTCTTCCTTTCGTCTGGCTCGATCTCTGTCAATGCAAGGTTTTCCTAATAACATGTTAAATGGGGAATTGTCCTCGATAAATTTAATAATCCCAAAATCTTCTTCTGTCGAAGGTCCATTAACATTCATAGGTATGCAAGTGAGCTTCCCACATAGGTTTATCATCTTTCCTCTCAATAAACCTATTCCTCCTAATGAAGGGATCATAGCAAGCTTCCATATATCTTCCCAAGTTCTCTTTGTCATTATGTTCACCTGTGTTTCCTTATCTATAACACAGTCAATGTCGAAGTCTCCTATTCTTGCTTCAATGCATTCTTTTTCTTTGAAGATCTCTGATAATTTAACATGTCAGTGTTCATTTAGGGTTTCATTCACTTGTAGCAATACTTTCTCTTATTCTTTCTGGGGTTTTGCTATTTCTGGATCTACTTTAGGGTTTTCTTTATTCAGATTCATTCCTTCCATCTTAGCAATCATTCTAGGGAAATCCAACACTTCATGGTCCATAGCTTTACAATAAAGACAACGAGGTCTTTTCCTAGGGCATTATTTAGCAATATGTCTCAGTCTTCTGCAACTGTAATAGAGGGCTAATCCTCTCTTTGGTTTAAGTGATCCCTAGCCTTTCTTGTACTACTCGCTAGGCTCATAGGAGCTAACCTACAAAAAATTCTTTCTAGGATCCTGCATCCATTTGTTAGTCCAAAAATTCTTTCTATGCATAGGTATAACATATATTTCACTATTCTTATCAGATCTACTCATATCAAACCTTATTTCATCTATTAGTGCTCTAGTTTTCAAGATAGGAAAGAATCTATTAAACACACCTAGATCCATACTTTAGAAACAAAAATTTCCAATTATCTTACTTTTTCAGAGCACAAATCTTCTAGATCTAGAACTTTTCACTATTCTTACCTTTATCAGAGCACAGATCTTACAGATCTTACCTCTTTTCCTTAGATATGACATGTTTTCTTGGTAAAAAGATCCTCAGTTCAAGTAGAATGTTGTGCACTAGCGCAAGAGATCTACGCATAGAGATCTTCTTTAGTTCCTAGCAATCAAATTTTTATGTTCGATACTGTGCACTTTAGCAGTAGATCTACGCACAAAACTTCTCTTCTGTTCCTAACAATCACAATTTTAGGTCTCGGTAACAGAACTATTTGTTGGCATAGGGGAAGACCCAAGGTTCAACACTACAATAGTGCACCAACAAAACCCTAACTACTGGCCCTTTCAGCAACACCTGTGAAGCAGATGAAATCTCACCCGAGGTAGAGGCAGGGGTGGTTGCAGGACTCAAGTGTCTACAACCTTAGATGGGACACAAATCTGTGATTATAATACTTAACAGAGCACTTAGCATCAACAATTCATCAATATTCAACCAATAACTATTGCGTAGATAGAACAGAGCATCGCATCATTCACTTAGATATGATGTCTTTAAGCACTTTATCATAAACAAGCAGGTTATATCTAGTAGATCAAGCACTAAGCACCTTCATATAGGTCAGATCTAACATTCTTACACATCATTAGCACAAACCATCAACATATTTATCTATCTCTATCAAATCACTTAGCAAGAGAAGTTATAAACACATCAAGACAAGAACAAAGTGGAACAACACATTGTTTATGTGGTTCACCCCCACCCTGGGGCTACATCCACCAACTCTTCTTCTTTATTGTCTTCAATCCATTGGTTACAAGAACAGAGCCTCAAAACCCTACTTCGCCTAGGACAGGAGATATGCGCACCTCGCTAGATCCTCCTTCCTTGCGTTACAACACAAAGCACTTCACTGCCTATTACAATACCTTGCACCTAGCTCTGCAAGTCTTTCACAATATGCACAGAGCATCTACAAACCATACTTGCACTTAGCACTTAGCTTATCAGCCTTACATCACATAGATCATCTCTCTCTATATATATTGCCTAGACATCTATATATACATTACAATATAGGCCTAAACATGGGTAAACCCATGGGCCGACATCCCATGCCCATTACATAATCCCAAATCCCAAAAGGGGGCCAATATCCTGTGATCTCTACTTCATCTTGTGCTCCTCCTTCGACAGGCTGTCGAAGTCCAAAAATAGGTCAAACTTGACCAAATCCCTCAAAACTTGGTCAAGGGACAACAGGGGGAGTATGTTTGATGTATCTTCATCATTACATCAGAGTGATATCCCTTGTTCAAAAGGGGCGAGATTATTCAAAAAAGAACTCAAGCAAGGGGAGCAGCCCCAAGAGGAGAATGTCCCTTTGACATTGATGTTAAAGGGGGAGAGTTAATCACATTGATGTGATTGATGTTTATTGATGGGGAGAGATAGTCACATTGAATATTGATGTAGAGCATACCTTATCTACATGTTGACATCAATAATTGGTAATTGGTGTTGACATCAATGTTGGTATTGCCATCAATGCCAAAGGGGGAGATTGTTGGATCATATTGTAATTGATGACAATGGTTTGATTGATTGATTTCATTGATTGATGTAAAGTGATTGTTTGATTGATTCCAAAGGATTGATTGATTGATTGATTGATTGATGATTGATGTAATGTAATATGTATTGTCCTTGATGAGAATGCATAGATGAATATGGATCAATGAGTTTCCATTGATATGATGAAGATAGATCAATGAGTTGTCATTGATACATGATGAAGATGGATCAATGTGGTTTCATTGGTATACGATGCATTGTTGGAAAAATGTATAGATGACTCATTATTGTCTTATCATGATTGATAAGGTGCACAAATGGATGAACTCCAAAGTGGTCCCCTTATGGTGAAAGCCCTATTGAGTTATCCTAGAAGAATGGTTGGAGGACCCATGCTCTCATTATTGTCTTATCATGATTGATAAGGTGCACAAATGGATGAACTCCAAAATGGTTCCCTTATGGTGAAATCCCTCACAAGAAGACACTTTGTGGATAGAGTTATCCTAGAAGAATGGTTGGAGGACACATGCTTGTATATGGAAAAATGAGATGAAGATCAAGGAAAATGTTGGTGAAACTATCATATATGGATAGTTATTGTCATATATGGATAGGATTTATGTGGAATGTCACATAACTCCTCATGGTTTGAGATTTATGGCCTTATGAAGATGAAGGACCCCCACATGAAGGTTTGAAGCCCCTAAGGTCAAAGAAGTCAAAGTGACCTAAAAGAAGAAATCATTATTTAAATGATAAAGTAAAGTGACAAAGTCAAGGTGGATTATTTAAATAATAAATAGAAGTGACAAAATCAAGAAATGATAAATTAAGGTGACAAAATCAAG
>ML800122.1:79579-95531 GCA_009831015.1 Picea engelmannii
AAGGTGACAAAATCAAGAAGGAATATTTAAATGATAAAGTATTGGAGAACTTTCTATTTATGGAAAGTGGTTAACCCTGAAATAAGGAAAATAGGTTAAGTGACCTAGAAATGGGTTAAGTGACCTAAAAATGGGTTAAGTGAACTATAGGATGAAATTATAAATAAGATATCAATGGTCTCTTGTATATCATCATTTGTGTGGATCAATGGAGAGCTTCTTGTGAGAATATCTTTTGGAGTATTGATGGAGAGCTTCTTGTGAGAATATCTTTTGGAGTATTGATGGAGAGCTTATTGTGAGAGATTCTTGAGCATTTTTGGAGTGGAAAACTTGAGAATATTGAATATCTATAGGTGACTGAGGTAATCAAAGGATATCTAAGCCTAATTTTAGAAGGAATTTGAAGAAAAGAGGGCCGAAATTCAAGGGAGGATAAATTATTTTCATGATGCTTTCTAAGGTATGTTATTTACAGGTCATCTCACCATTTTTGCAATAATTTTGTTTATATAATGAATCAGACCATGATATTGATATACCATTGAGGAAACATATCCAAGTATCTGTGTTAAAAAATTCATCTTTTGGTTCGTTGTATTTTTGGAGATACACTCTGTGGAAAATAGGGTTTGTGGCTAGTCCTAAAACTAGTCTAAAACAGGTGTTTCGGGTAAAAACATCATAAGATCCAAATTCAATGAAAACAATTGTGTTGGTTATATTACTAGATTTAGTATTCTTTGTAACAGTCTCATATCAATTCATCAAATATTATGTGCGGGGAACGCTCTACAAGGTCGCTCTCTAGAATAAGCCATAATTCAACAAGGTGTGCCATTTTTGCTATAATACCTTTTCTGAGAGGTTCCAATTAGTGAAACCTGGATGAATTGCATAAAACAAATTGAATAACATTGTGTATCAGTTTCAGATCTGTATTCATTACAAGTACAAAGTTATGATTATTTCAAGTTAGGGTTTTTGACTAATCCAAAACTAATCATGGTTGAGACAAGCAGTTGATGAGTTGGCACATACATGAGGTGTATAGTTGATTATTTTGGTACATATTGATGAGTCATTGTTTATTATTAGTTGACACATGATTGGTATATACTTGGTACATGGTTGGATGCACTTGTTTATGGTACAGGTTGATTATAGGTTGTTTGGCACAGGTTGGTGCATGGTTGGTGCATGGTTGATGCACTTGTTTATGGTACAGATTGATATATGTTGAGGATTGTTGCCTCATATCATTTCATGCTGAGGATGTAATCTTATTCTTGTATTATAGATCTGGTGCTCTTGTAGAGTTGTACTCTATTCAGTTCCTGCTGAAAAACCCTAAGGATTGTAGTCTATAATAAAAAGAAAATTGTACATACATCTTGTGTTCTTTGTGTTCCTTGTAGTGATGACTTGTTGATGATATATTGTTGACATATTTTTACATCTAACTGGTTATAAATGAAAGCAATGGGTAATGATTAAATGTTGAATGCTAACTAATGAGTTTTTTGTAAGAAGGAAGTTTCGGGAAAAAGAGCCCCACACTCATTCACCCCCCCTCTAAGTGTTGTAGGTTTGTCCAACACTGACTTCTCCTCATCCTCCTAATATTGTTTCCTTCTAGGCGCTAATTGCCTCATACTCTAAGTTGGTAAAGATTGCACCTCCCAAGTTCATGAAAAAATTAGATGAGATTCAAAAGATCCTTGTTCACTCCTTATTGGTGTGCCCATTTTCTCTGTGGTTAGCTTAGAATGGTATTATCGGAAAATTTATAGGAATTTGGCCCTCTCCAAAATCCATGGCGCAATGGTTAGATCTGAACTAAAAAAAAATACCCAAGGGAAAATGTCCTCAACATTATATGGTAAGGTTTTTTTTTTTTTTATTTGAGAATAAGGTAGATCGGGATCTAACCTTTAGAAATGGGTCTTACTTTATGGGATCAAGGGGGATGTATATGAATAAATGGACTCTGGATTTCATCCCTAAAAAATGACATCCCCTCGGTTGTCCAGGTTTGGGTTCGTCTCTTGTTTCTTTCGCTTCACTACTAAAATTATGAAACCCTTCGAAGTATAGGGAATACCTTAGGGAGATACATTGATTGAGCCAAACCATGAGATGGAATGCAATCCTATGCATGAATTTGTGTAGAGGTATATTTGGAGAAAGGGCTACAAGAGGTTATCCAGTTAACTCTGGACAACTAGTCATACATTCAACAAGTTGACTATGAGAAACTTCCCTTCAAGTGTAAAACCTATCATGAATACAAAAAATTTGCAAAGAATTTCCCGTAGAACAAATCATATCACCTAGAGGAAAGAGCTCAAGAGAAGTGGAAACAACCAAAAAGAAAAAAAACTATAGGAAAGATAGTCCATCATCCAGATATATCCCAAGGAGGCCACCCTACTTCTTCTCCCCCCCCTGAAAATATTTAGAATGAGGGATTAGAAAAGGTGAATCGAGCAGAAATCCATTTGAAATCTTGGATAACTTAGAGGAAACTATGGGAGAATAAAAGGAAAGTGGAACAAGGAAGTAAAGGGAAGACAAAAGAAAAAGAAAATATAGGGATCCCCTCCCAATCTGCACATTCCAAAAATGGTGACTCTACTCCAAGAAACACTCTGCTTCTCTCTCAACTAGAGATTCTAGAGTAAGTAGAATGATATTTATAAGAATCTGAGAAGAAATCGCAACCAAAAGTAACACAAACGGTTACTCAGAAGAAAGTAGGAAGGAAATTCAATTGCAAGAGAAGAGAAAATGAAGTTGAAGGGGATAAAGATCTTGGAATTCAAACCACTCTATAAGGGATACTCAAAAAGGACATAAATCAAAGGAAAGGGCATGGAAAGATAGTGAAAAGTGTGACACAATATCAACCCTCTAAGGGGGGTGCGTCCAAAACAATAGGTAAATAATGAAGATAGTCTCATGGAATTGCAGAGGATTGGGTAGTAAAGAAAAGAAAGAAGCAATGGGAAAATTCATTCGAAGTGAAAAACCTCAAATCCTTCTAGTCTATGAGACAAAATTAGGGGAGTCCGAAACTCTCCATGAAATGCAGTATATATGGAAAAAAAATATTGGAGTCGCCTTAAGCCTAAGAGGAGCCTCAGGGGGAATTTTCACCTTCTAGAATTTCGATCTCTTTCAATTGGAAGAAAGTCACAAAGAAACACATTGAATAATGGTAAAACTGAATCATCTTCCTTAATGGTAAGTCTCTCCTACACCTAGAGGGAATGGGTCTCACACAAAATTGTATAATAGTTGGGGACTTTAACACCAAAATTCATATAAATGAAAAAAGAGGGGGTTATATTGTTCATGATCCCTCCAATAAAAAATTGGAATATCTAATGTCGATCTTAGATTTGGTGGATGTACATCCAAATAAACATCAGTTCACTTGGAACAACCTGAGACTGGGTCCTGGGCACATTGATGTCATGTTGGATCATTTCCTTGTAAGTTCTTTCCTTTCCTACCTAGAAATTATTTCTTCCCCAACCATCCCTTGGGCTAGCTCTGATCATCAGCCCATCTCTCTTATCTTTGTTAAAGAAGATAATCTGGGCCCCATCCCATTCATATTCAACCCAATCTGGATGGAAAATTGGATTTTTTCCCCTTAATTTCTAGAACTTGGAGCAAATGGATCAAAGGTTCTCCTATATTTATATGGGAACAAAAATTAAAGTTGACTAAAGTGGCCATCAAGCATTGGGTAACATACACAGTCCTCACAATGAATTCAGAAGTGGTGGGGCATCAGATAAGGTTGGAGGAAATACAAAATAAAATAAACAATTAGGAGGTACAATCTAATCTCTTACACTAGGAAAAAATTTCCTATCAATCTTACTTAAAGTATTTAAAAGATGAAGAAACAAGGTGGAGGTAAAAATCTCAAATTTTATGGATTAAGGATGGGGATAAAAATACCTCATTTTTTCGTAAGCAGGCAAGAGCTCAGCAATGGAGGAATAAGGTGGAGGAAATCAAATCACCCACAGGATAAGTAATTTCATCTTCTGAGGAGATTAAAAATTTGGCTACTTGTCATTTCAGTAAGTTGTATACAGAGGAAAGTACCTTGGATGAAGGATCGTGTGAGTAATTCATACCCCATATCCCAATGAAAATAATAGAGAAGGACAATCAGGAATTGAACATGACAGTGACAAAGGAAGAAATATTTACATCCATTCATCAATTTAATCCAAATAAATCCCTTGGGCCTTATGGGTTTACCATCCATTTCTACAAAATATGTTGGCATATTATAAAATTGATCTAATCAGGATGTTTCAATATGTGCATAAATCCCATCGGATGGGGGGAGCTAACAACTCCTCCTTCTTAGATCTTATTCCAAACGAAAAGAGGGCCTCTTAATTTGAAATATTTCATCGAATATCCTTATGTAATGTGTCTTATAAAATAATGGCTAAAATTATAGCAAACAGGTTGAAACCTTACTTGAATAAATTAATTCTTCCAAATCAAGGAGGATTTGTGACCAATAGACAAATCTGGGATAACATTATTTTTATGCAAGAGGCCATCCATTCTAGTGTTAGTTGAAGGGAAAAATGCATGGTGGTAAAAGTAGACATGGCTAATGATTTTGATAGAGTCAAGCAAAGTTTTCTCAAGGCAGTTCTGGAAAAAATTGGCTTCAATAAGGTCTTTGTATCTTGGATAGGAGCTTGTATTTCTAATCCCTAGATATCCCCTCTAGTGAATGGTAGGCTTGCTTCATTCTTCAAAGCTTCTAGAGGGATTAGGCATGGATTCCCCCTTCCCCCTTATTATATGTGCTCATGGTTGAGGCTCTTAACATAAAATTAGAATGGGAATTAAATTCACGGGGTATTCATGGGCTTCGTATAGCTATAGGAGTTAAAAGGATCAATCATTTGCAATTTGTCGATGATACATTGTTGTTGGGAGGAACATCCAAGATTATTGCTTGAACATTTAACTTCTTATTGGACCAGTTCACTCAAGTATCGATAGGCCTAATCAATAAGAATAAAATCCAAATTTATTCTTGGAATATAAAATCCCATGCCATCTTGGGTATTGCTCAAATCTTTCAATTTCCTGTCAGAGTGGAGTGGAAAACTTTTAAGTACTTAGGAATGCAAATTTTCTTGAAAGATCTCCCGGGAGAAACTTGGAAAATCTTATTACAAAAAATAAAATATAAAATGGAAGGTTGGGGTGCCTCCTGGTTGAATCTTGTAGGACGTTTGGTGCTTTCAAATCAATTTTGTCATCCCTGCCCATTTTTCAATTTTCTTCCCTCCTAGATCCCATGGGAATTAAAAAATCTCTAGCTCATGCCACTCGAAAATTTCTATGTCAAGGCAACAAATCAAATACAAAAAGATTTCATTTAGAAAATTGGAATCTAGTAAGATATCCTAAAGACCATGGGGGTCTAGGGGTCTGGGATCCTGAAGTCGTGAATCTTTCTCTGCAAAATTATTATGGAGAATGATGACAGGAAAAAATGAATGGTGGAAAAAAATGTTGGTCAAGAAATATATGGAGGGAAATTGAAAAAGATGCCTAGATACTTCCCCTAGTAAGTCAAGGGGTTCTCCAATTTGGAAGCTTCTCAGAGCTTATTTTTCTCTTATGCAGTCCTCTCTGCATTGGGTCCCATGCAATGGAAAACTTATTAACCTCTAGCAAGACTAGATTCTTGGATCCATACCTCTCTTTCAAAATGCCTCTTTTAGTGATATTACCCAATGGATGATATCTCAAAATAAGTTAAATTTATTTGGAATTTATGTATGGCATACTAATGGTGTTTGGAAGGATTGGAATTTGGGCCTTATTCCACCTCATCTTCAATCTCAAGTAGATATTATTCTTTCTCTCCATGGTGTTTCTATGGTGCATTTGCATTGTTAAGATAGTCGAGGATGGGGAGTTGCTAGATATATAGTAAAACAATGCTACAAGGTACTTTTAATGCATAGTGTTATCCCAACAAAAGAATCTATGTGGAAAAATATATGGAACAGTGACAAACTTCCAAAAGTGAATATATTTAGTTGGATTCTAGCTCATGGAAAGCTTCCCACAGGAGAAAATCTGGCCAAAAGAGGAATCAAAGGTCCCTTTCGTTGTGCTCTATGTAAAAAAATTAGGAAACTTTCAATCATTTATTTCTAGAGTGTAGTTTTACAAAGCAGGTTTTGCAATTAGTATATGCAGAATTATGGTATCAAATTCAATGGCCCTCCACATGCAAAACTTTGCTAGGAAAATGGATAAATCACTATTGGGGAACCTTCTCTGGTAAATTTTTCTTTCAAAGAGTATGGAAAGTGTCACCTAAATTTGTTTGCTAGAAAATTTGGTTATCCAGAAACAAAATTATTTTTAAAGATCA
Organism: Picea engelmannii; assembly: GCA_009831015.1. Lineage (NCBI taxonomy): Eukaryota > Viridiplantae > Streptophyta > Pinopsida > Pinales > Pinaceae > Picea > Picea engelmannii. Next base: position 86,025 of record ML800122.1, read on the forward strand.
TTTCATGATTCCTAGCGTTGTAGCTTCCTGTGCCTTGGGGAAACTGGAAGAATTATTTAACTCCAAAAGAATAAGATTGGATGTCCCATAGATTCTAAATAAGAAAGAAGAAAGATGGATGGCTAGGATTAATGTGACCTGCTCAATTCTTGACAAATCATTTCTTCGATAAAATTGGCAACTGCATTCCATCTCTTTGGATTTTCAGGCTTAGGTTTCTTCTCAATCAAGTTTCACTTTATGTTTTGATGGAGCATCTAAAGGTAATCCCAGGGAGGTAGGTGCGGGAGGGGTGCTCTTTGACCCTAGAGGAAATCAAATAATGGAGTACTCTTGGAACCTAGGAGTCACTACCAATAACAAAGAAGAATCATATGTTATTTATATTGGTGTACAATTAGCAAAGAAGAAACAAATTAATGTTCTTAATATAGACAGATACTCTAAAAATACAATTCGCTATTTTATCAAGGCTTCCTCTCCAAAAGATACAAGTCTAAAAAATTTAGTGGATCACATTAGAACTTTTGTGCAAGGTTTTCATACACAATTCTATCACATCTTTAGACATAATAACATTGTAGTTGATGCCTTAGCAAATAAGGCCATTGGGCTAGCCCCGGGTCATATGGAGGTGAATAGATAGGTGCATGTGGTCACCCCCCTCCCCGCCCCCGCCCCCCAACGTAGACATGCTCACATCCAAGTGTTATAAGAAGCCAAGGCATGTGGCAGGGTCCTTCATCTATGTGCAAGGGACATGTTCATTATATTCTCAGGTCTTTTCATTTATGCACATGTGTTATGTCAATCATATTAATGGGATATATTTGTTATCTTGTAGCTAGATCTTTAGACAGAGGATGTTTGTATGGTGTGGGTCTGAATTCATTCCTAATCTGATGGCTTTAAAGTACAGGAGACAAATGGTGATCATGGAGGAAGGTGACAAGGAAGACAATGTACTTATCTTCAGGCTAATTCTGGAAGGCAACATCATCAATACCTGGGTGATGCATGGCCAGCTTGTGAGTGATAATACAAACATTGATATGTAGGTACGTCACATTAGAGGAAATGTGAGTTTAAATGGGAACAATTTTTACTCTGCTATTGTGAAAAAATGTATGTATAGTCTGTATTGGAAACGCTTGGGCAGCTAAATGCCTGGACAGAATAGATCATTCGACAACCCTAGGGTGTATATTGAAAGATCGGGTTATGTATTAACAATTGTTGACCACAATTCTACGAACAATTTTGGAGGGGTGAAGTTGGATTCTAATTGGCGCTCTATAGAAAATCATGTTTGGTCGATTGAGGTGTTGAAGCATCCTATCTTCACAGTTCAATTTTCTCAGAAAATTCTCTTGGACAAAGAAAATCTTATGGACAATAGGGATTGGATAGAAAACATGGATGAGGAAATGGAGGCCGGCAATGAGGAAAGGCAAAGATTGGATATCATGGTTAATTCTCTCAGTTCTTCAGCGACATTCACCCTTGGTACTCTCATACATAATTTTGTTCTTATTGGAAAGCTTCAAGATGAAGTGGACTTCTTGTGTCGTCAATCAGTTTCACTCCAAATTCAGATAGCATAGAGGAATGATGAATTTTGTAATTCAAGCTTGGTTGTAGGATGCAGGAGGAGAAGCAGATGAAGTGGGGAATTCGTTAGATATGAATGCACTTGAGTATCAAGAACAGCCAGAGAATGACTTTGTTCCAGAATCAACCAATAATACTTAATTTATGTTTTGTTTAACAGTATGTCTAAATGGTATTTTTTACCAAATCTATATAACTAAGAGTAGAAGTAGTAGTAAGGTTTGGATAAGTGATAGTTGGAGGATAATCAATTTGAACTTTTTTTTTATTTTTTTGAAAATAAATCATTTTAATTATTTAATTATAATTTAATTAATATTATTAATAAATTTAAACATATAAATTAAAAAATACTACTAAAATATAAATTATTATAATAACATATATTAGAAAGTATTATTGTCTTTATTAAATTATATAATTATTATAATAATATAGATTAGAAGGTATTTTTTCCCTTGGAAAAATATTTATATTTCCACAGAAAATATACATGTTTAGGTTCGGGATATCCTTCTCATCAAATACATCTTTGTATCTAAAATCCACAAAGCCAAACTCAGCCACATGGGTCGGCCTTCCACATCAATCCAAAATTCTATAAGTCTAGCCAAAAGATCACAGTTGGAACTTCATGGAGTCGAGTTCCTCTCCTTCACAGAATTCGTAAACGCCACAAGTTCGAGAAGGAAGAGCCAACGCTAATTTGGATAGAGAATCATCTTTGGCATTTAGTTCTCAGAGAATATGTCTGCATGAAAACCATTCCAATGCATCGAGATTTCATGAAATGTTTCATCCAAACAAACAAGTCTCGGGTAGAACTGTTTCATCAGATTGAATTGCGTCTGGGGGAAAGTCTTCCCATTCTATCTTGCACCCCCGGGATTCTTCCTCAGTATTCCTAGAAGAAGGTCTTGGTTCAATATTGGTTGAATTCAAGTGTTGGGTTCCACTGTAAGCAGCCTTGTGTAATGGGAAAACGCTTTGACGACGACCTCTGAGACCATAAAATACTCCTCCAACTCTACAAACATTTCCTCGTTCGTGTGGCGTGGTTCCAGAGTGGAGGAAATAATAAGTGAGAACAAGGCAGAGGAGAAATAATACTTCATAATTACTTCCTTCAATTTCCTGTACAAGCTCGTCCAGAGTATGTCATCAAATCTGTGGGAGATAACCAGCACCGTACCCTGTTGTGTGCAGATTTTTATGAAATGCTTGAGCTGGTGTGATATCCTTGAATCATCCATCGACCGCGGGAGAGACACGGAGCACCAAAGGTGGACACACGTGCACTATCATAACATGAGTTTATAGTTCATAATGACACCCCATCCGGGGGCCCACATTAACAACTTATTACTGATTTCCAACCATAGCATTATCTGACTTTTGAGGGGGTCCTTGAGCTTCCAAATAATAGCCCACCACCATGGTCTCTCTTGTGCATGGATAGATTCCACATGAGCTTGATACCCTAATTTAGTTGTGAATTACCTAGTCCCTGTATTTTTAGTCCAAACTAGTGTATATTCTTCCTCATCACTTAACCTAACCTAATAAAATTAAGAACAAGCAAATCAACGTCGATTGCGTCTTGGCCAGATAATCCCAACTCTTTTTTGGATTTCCACTTGCTTTTGCCTCTAATTTGAGGTGATTGAGCTTTGGCCTCTTTCATGGAGAAAATACCTTTCTCATGAAGCTTGGAAATCAGAGAGGCGGAAGAAATCATTATGAGAGCCCAACCAGCCCAACCAGGGGTCTTTTCCAATGCATACCTTTCTATCATTCCCAATCTTCCACATTGTCCACTAACCTACCAAGGGGAAATCTTGAACCAAAGCTCTCCAAACAATGGACCCAATGGAGGACTTATGAGGGTGTCTAAACCATTCTTTGACCATCACCCTGCATATACTTGGCTTTCATAACACGTCCCCACAAGTCGTTTTTGTGCACTAGCCTCCAAAGTCTATGAGCTGCAAGGGCTTGAGAAAAAAGAAAGATGTTTTTAAGACCCCAACCAATGAGGTGTTTAGGAAGCACAATGAAAAACCATTTCACTAGGGGGATCCCTCTAGAGGATCTTGATCCTATCCATAGGAATATGAAAATTAACTTTTGAATTCTGGTCAAGATTCCTTTTGGGGTGGTCGTGATGGAGGACCAATAGAATGGGATGCCTTCTAAAATAGACTTGAATAAAGTGATTCTTCCACCTCTTGACAAAAAATGGTTAGTCCAATGTGAAATTTTTTCTTCCACCTTTTTGTCAAGCCATACCTAATTTGTAAACTTGTAATTATTAGGTTTAAGAATAAAACCAAGATACTTGAAGCCCAAATGGAACTCAGAGATGGGATATMGATTAGAAAGTAMTATCGTCTTTATTAAATATAAATTATTATAATAATAAATATATTAAAAAYTAGTATGAGAAGAAATATGTGGCCATTAAATGTAAATTACAATCATAAATAAATAAAAAATGAAAACATAACCAAAATATACAAGTCAAAAGAGGATGGATAGGGGTTGTTGGTGTCCAAGTCACAAGAGGAGGGATAGAGGTTGTTACCATGTCGATACCACATTGTCATGATAATGACCAAAATTGAAAGTATGATAGGTTAGTCAAATAATTAGTTTAGTTTGATGCCTTACGATGCCTTACAATGCCTTATGATAATGACCAAAATTGAAAGTATGATAGGTTAGTCAAATAATTAGTTTAGCTTGCTAGTTTTTTAGGATATTGAAGGAGATTGAAGGGACATTGAAGATACTAGAAGAGATTGAAGAGCTTGGGAGGAATATTGATAGCTTCTATAAAGAGATTGGAGAGTTTCGAAGAGAGATTCGAGATTTTGTAAGGGAGATTGTCATTGAAATTTGAAGGCTTCCATTTGTGAGAGCTTGGAGGGATATTGAAGGCTACCATAGTCATATTCAACCACCATTGGAGAGCTAAAGAGGTAGGCTCTTAAGCCCATTTTTCTTTCTTGTTTTGTTTTTTTTTTTTAATGCATGTGTTGTAAACTAGTATATTATGGCATGTGCTATGTTGAATATTTCAATGTTTTCTTCTCCTACTCCTTATGATTTCTCCACCACCATTCTATTACAGGTAGCAAGTTATTATCACGGTTAAACATTCATGATGGTGATGTCAATGTGGTATGTCATTTTGGTTCCATTTTTTGTTATAATGATGGAGGTGGGAAGTTCATGTCGAAATACCCATGATAGTGAGGATGAAATAGAAGTGGAAAACACATACCAAGGAGACGAAGAAGGAATATAAGGGGATGAAGACAATGAAAATGACAGTGATGATCATGATCCCCAAAAATTTAAAGAGAGGAAGATACCTCTGTGGAAGTATGTCACAAAGATTATTGGAGAGAAAGGGGGTGGAACAGGAAAATTTATATGTCACCATTGTCATACAGAATACACAGGTTCCTATACCCTTGTGAGAAAGAACCTATGTGGGACTATGTATTGGGATGAAGGTGTAACATTCCCAACCATCAATAGGCCGGGCAATGCCACTATTCAGACCTTTTACTTAACTCTGATACCATATTGTAACGTCCCTGACCATCAACTCCATTGTCGAGCAACGCTACTACGCGGAATAACACTTATATAGTATGCATTTAAATGAAGCTAAATGACTTAACACAAAGTAAACACATAATTACTGCTAACATACAGAATTAATGGAATTAACAGTAATTCATTCAACGGAATACATGATAATATTACAAGCATCATAGACATGCATTTTATTTGAAATTAAACACATAATGATACTTATCTTTGAAACTATAGTAACTCCACCAACTACGTGCAGACCTTCCACGAACCTCCCAGCCTTAGACCACACTCCTCATCACGCTCAGCAGTGGGTCACCCCCGAGCTGGGACTAAGCTCCACCCAAGGCAAGGGAATCCCAGACTAGGCTGAGGTTACAAGAAAATTGCACATAGCAACCAGAAGGATTCTCTCCAGGAGCCTTCTTGCGCACACTACTCACGAACTCTCATTCCCCACATGCCTATTCCACTCGGGAGTATACACCTTCACAAGCACATTCCATCAATGCTTCACCTCCCTCTCTGGGTCTTGGCAATAGGCCGGATCAGGAATTTTCATAGCTACGTAGCTGATGTTGGACTCTCTCTCTGGGAGAAAACCACTTCCCAATAGACTCTCTCTCACCTGGAGAGAGCTACTCATAGGCCTGACAACCTGCCTCTTCTACCACGGCCTGACAACCCGCTTCTTCAGCACATTCTTTGACTCAATTCCAACTGGGTGAGGGAAACCGCAACAGCAACAACACTCAGTTGACACAAGGATGACGGTCACAATAGAAAATGGGCATAGGCCAGATAATGGCAATGACTAGACGCTAAGACACATCACACTCAGGCGATTACCTAGGTGTTGGGTTCCACAGAAGACATAGATTGGCCCACGGATTACCGGTTTCAAGATGCGTGACAAGAAAATTATGTAGACGTCGATGATGGAGGCCAAACGAAAAGACCAGACGAAGTTCATGGAAATACATCGGTCGATCACAGAGGTCTCACAGTTTCGGTTTTCAGAGTTGTGTGAGATATGAAGAGATCAGACGCATAGGTAACACGGTTCAGACAACGGACGCAAGAATGGAGGATGAACCCCCATCACTGCTCAATTCTTGGGTTAAATTGCATGTGCCTAGGCTGACACATGTCGCCCATGAAGTTGCATGCACTCCATCAAGTATGCATTCCCTTTTTTCTAGGAACTTAGAATAAAAGTATACCTTTCACACCACTTTGGAATAATAATAAATTATTATTTTCAAGGACTTAAGCCCCTAAGCTTAGCCCCTCTTTCCAACCTTTCAACCCATTTTCCATTACCCACCTTGTGGAAGATTAGTCCCCCGTCACTCATTCTTCATGGTCAGTCTGCATGCAGTGATGTTTAATCTTTATTAATGTTCTGCATAATTACATATACAAAAACAAGCTCCTAGTCTTTAACACTTAGGCTCTCCAGCCTAATTAACACATAAACCCACCAGCTTATCAATACTTGGCTCACAAGCCTACAAAACATGATTACAATTCATAATATAACTGGGGCACACCCATGGGTATTACAATCCCCTCCCCTTATTTTTGCATTGTCCTTAGTGAAACTCTTTACACAACATCAACAAGATTTTCAAAATCTTCAAAAATATGTGGGTATTTTTCCCACATAGCATCCTCATGCTCCCATGTCACGTCCTCGGGATCGTACCAGGTCCAATGGACCTTTACAAGCCCTATGGCTCGATTCCGGAGATGTTTTCTTTTCCGGTCCAATATGCACACAGGATGCACTTGCAGGACACCTTCTTGCTCCACCTGAATCACATTCCAATCGATAACATGATTAGTATCAAGTATATATTTATTAAGCAATGAAACATGAAACACGTTATGTACAGTCATGGATGCATGTAATGCAAGCATATATGCAACTAGCCCAATCCTTTCTAGGATTTCAAATGGCCCACAAAATCTCATTGCCAACTTGGAGCATCTTCCCAACTTCAGGGAAATTCTATTGGCTTTTACTTTCAGGAAAACATGATCGCCCACTTTAAACTCTCTATGGATTCTATTTTTATCAGCATAAATTTTCTGCCTATCTTGGGTAGCCTTTAAATTCTGCTTAATTTTTAGCATTTGTTCTTCCATTTCCTTGAGAAACTCTAGCCCAACTACCACCCTATCAGTTGGATTATCCCAGCTTACTGGAGTATTTCACTTTCTACCATAAAGTGCTTCAAATGGGCTCATCTTCAACGATTCTTGATACCCATTATTTTAGGTGAATTCTACCAAGTGTAGGTAGTCTTCCCATTTCGATGGTTTGTCCATCACATACATCCTTAGCGTGTCTTCTATTGCTCTGTTCACCCTCTCTGTCTGTCCATCATACTCAGGATGATAAGTAGTGCTGAAGTTCAAATTCATTCTGAATCCTTTGAACAACCCCTTCCAAAACTTGGAGGTCAATTTCAAGTCTCTTTTAGAAACAATTGTTTTGGGAATTTCATGCAATCGTGCCACTTCCTTCATAAAGATGTCGACAACATCCTCTACCTTGTGAGTAGTCTTTAGTGAAATAAAATGGGCATCTTTCGTAAGCGTGTCCACCACCACCATGATTAAATCATGTTGCTTATCGGTCCTGGGCAATCCTATGATGAAATCCATTGTCACTACCTCCCACTTCCACTCAGGAATGGATAAAGGTTGTAGCAACCCTATTGGGTGCCTATGCTTAGCTTTAACCTTCTGGCACTCCATACATCTAGAAATGTATTCTGCAATCCCTTTCTTCATACCTGGCCAAAAGTAATGGCTCTTGACTATTGCGACAATTTTTTGATATCCAGGGTGCCCAGCATAAGGCACGTTATGTATTTCATTCAAAATCATAAGTTTCAAGTCCTGGACATTAGGTACATAAATTTTGTTCTTGTACAGAAGTGTTCCGTCAGTTTCCAATTTATAATTCTCCACTTTCTATGGCATATTACCTTGTTGCATCTTTGCTACCAAATCCTTGTACTGCAAATCTGTATTTGCAGCCTCTGAAATTCTTCCTTTAATATCAGTTTGGTACATGCTACTGGTTGTATCATGCAATTCATGCACTCTCCTGTTGAGTGCATCAACCACTTTGTTCTCATTTCCTTTAATATGCTTGATATCAAAGTCATACTCACAGAGAAACTCCAACCACCTACTCTACCTAGCATTCAAGGTTGGTTGATCAAACAAATACTTCAGACCGTTGTGGTCTTTCCTCAGTTTGAACCTCCTTCCCATGAGGTAATGCCTTCATTTCTCTAGAGTGTGTAATATGGTTGCCAACTCCAAATCATGAGTTTCATATTTCCTTTCGTTCTCTTTCAACTTACTGGATTCGTAACATATTACGAACCCATTCTGACTGAGGAATCCTCCCATTCCTTCTTTGCATGCATTTCTACACACTACAAAGTCTTCACTCGGATTTGCAATCCTCAGGATTGGAGCACTGGTTAACATTTGCTTCAATTGTTGGAAGCTTCTCTCACAATCTTATGTCCATTGAAACTTCTTCTCCTTCCTTTGCAAGGAAGTGATAGCGTGATTTATCCTCGAGAACCTTGCGATAAACCATTTGTAATAACTAGCTAGACCCATAAAGGATCCGACTTTTGTCACATTCTTTGGCATTGACCATTCTCTGATGGCCTCAATATTCTCAGGATCCACAGCTATCCCATCCTTCAAAATAATATGCCCCAAGTAATGGATATACTCCTAATAAAATGAGCACTTGCTCAACTTGGCATACAACTGGTGCTCTCTTAGCACCTGCAACACCATCCTCAGATGTTTTTCATGCTCTTCCTCCAACTTGGAATACACCAGAATGTCATCGAGGAAGACTATGACAAACTTGTCTAGATAGTCCCTGAATACACCATTCATCAGGCACATAAAAACAACGGGTGCATTCGACAGCCCAAACGACACCACTATGAACTCGTAATGAACATACATTGTTCTAAAGGTGGTCTTGTTTATGTCTTGATCCTTTGTCCTTACCTGGTGATATCTCGATCTGAGGTCTATGTTCAAAAATATCTTCGCATCCTTCAACTGATCGAAGAGGTCATCAATCCTTGGCAGAGGATATTTGTTCTTTACAGTTACTTTGTTCAATTGTCTGAAATCGATACACAATCTCAATGTCCCATCCTTCTTCTTCATGAATAGGACCGGGGTACCCCAAGGTGACACACTTGTGCGTATAATATTATATTAATATTAATATAA
>ML800122.1:96079-124107 GCA_009831015.1 Picea engelmannii
ATACACATTTAACATAGAGTTATTGCCATCATGCAGACTTAATGGAATTAACAATAATTCATCATTGCAACAGAATACATGATAATATTACAAGCATCACAGACATGAATTTTAATTGAAATTAAACACATAATGATACTTATCTTTGAAATTGGAGTAACTCCACCAACTACGTGCAGATCTTCCATGAAACTCCCAGCCTTAGACCACATTGCTCATCATGCTCACAGTGGGTCACCCCTGAGCTGGGACCAAGCTCCACCCAGGGAAAGGGAATCCTATACTAGGCTCAGGTTACAGGAAAACTTCATAGAGCAACCGGAAGGATTCTCTTCAAGAGCCTTATTACACCCACTACTCACGAACTCTCATTCCCCACATGCATGTTCAACCTAAGAGTATACACCTTCACAAGAACATTCCATCGGTGCTTCACCTCCCTCTCTAGGTCTCAGCAACAGGCCAGATCAATAATTCTCAGAGCTCTATAGCTAGTGTTGGACTCTCTCTGGGAGAAAACCACTTCCCAGTAGACTCTCTCACCTAGAGAGAGATTCTCACAGGCCTAACAACCTGCCTCTTCTACCATAGGCCTGACAACATGCTTCTTCAACCACTTTAGACTTTGTTCCAACAATTACAGGGTAACAACAATGACAACTAATCAAAACAACTCAAGAAACAAACAGAAGGTTGTGAACCCCAAATGGTTCAAGATACGAACTCGACTCTACAATTGTAGACAGACTAGATTCACGGAATTACACAGGACAAATCACAGTTTTGGTTCTCAGGAAATACATGTCAATGCAGAGGGCCAACGTTTCAGGTGGAGGATGGCCAACGAACTCAGGCATGAGGGTACATAGAGGTCGCTTATGGAGGTTCTACGAAATTTGTGGAGGATGGGGTATGGGAAACCCCCCAACATAGCTGATGCTTCAGCTTTTAGCTGCATTCGCCCAGGTCGACACTTGTCTTCTTGGAGCTGCATGTGTTCCATTTTTCACATGTTCCCCCTTCCAGGAACTTAGGATAAAACATACGTTTCACATAGCTTTTGGAATAATAATAAATTATTATTCTCAAGTACTTAAGCCCATAAGTTTATCCCCTCTTTCCAACCTTTCAGCCCATTTTCCCTTACCCACCTTGTGGAAGCTTAGTCCCCCATCACTCTTTCTTCGTGGTCAATCTACACGCATCGATGTTTAATCTTTATTAATATTTTGCATAATTACATATACAAAAAAATGCTCTTGGCCTTTAACACTTAGGCTCTCCATCCTAATTAACACATAATCCCACCAACTTATCAATACTCGGCTCACCAGCCTACAAAACATGATTAGAATTCATAACCATGATTACAATTCATAATATAACTGGGGCACATCTTTGGGGTATTGCAATCCCCTCCCCTTATTTTTGCACTTTCCTAAGTGCAGCTCTTTACACAACATCAACAAGATTTTCAAAATCTTCAAAAAGATGTGGTTATTCTACCCGCATAGCATATTCATGTTCCCATGTCACCTCCTCGGGACCATACTAGGTCCACTAGACATTTACAAGCCCTATAGCTCGATTCTGGAGTTGTTTTCTTTTCTGGTCCAATATCCGCACAGGATGCACTTGAAGGATACCTTTGTGCTCCAACTTCCACTTCAATCATGTGTGATTGATATTCAACTTGTTTGTTTTCCAAGGATGCGTAGATCCTTGGCATTCCACTACCCATGTCCTCCACTATTTCATCCTGCTGAACATTATGGAAATCTCTCACTTTGTCATTTTTGTGGGGACAATGTCTGTACTTGTGGTTCCCCTGACAACCCCAACATTGAATGGGTGTCTACCTTGGCCTTTGTTCCCCTACATCTGTCGTTCTCGGCTCTCTAAACAATTCTTGTCCTTGAGGACTGTTTCTGAAGAAGGGAGTTTTGTTTCCCCTCTACCTCTACTCTTTCTTGAACCTCTTTTGGTCATCCCAAGCCTTCCGAAAAGTAGGATTTTCTCTTTGTTGTTCATATAAACATTTCTCTCTTCTTATCATTTCTTCCATAGTCTTAGGGTCATCATACTGAATCTTGTCCCCAAAGGAAGGTGGTGGTCCACTAAGATACCTTTGAATCTTGACATTTTCATCTTTGATTAACGGAACATACTTCAACAATTCCAAAAATCTTTGTATGTATTTATCAATGGTCATGTTGCCCAGCTTGAGTTCAAAGAAATCTTTCATCTTTCTATTGTAGTATATTTTAGTAAAGTATTTCTTCTCAAAATACATCTTGAATTCTTTCCAAGTGATATCTCTCTCTCTAATGTGTTGCACCTACACAAGTTGATCCCACCACATTTCCTTTCAGTTGATACATTGCAATTCTTCCTTCTACATGAGAGGAATAATTCTATAGTTGGAAATATTTCCTCATGCCAAGCAACCATGATTCAACATCTTCCTCCTTCATATGTTCTCCATCAAACGTAGGAGGCTTAATCTTTTTTATTTCGCCATTTAGTTCATCCACTCCATATCTCATGTTCTTTCTAGTAGGATATGGGCTTGAACTATTGTGTGCCTCCTTATTGGAATGCTTTGAGGAGTGGTGATGATTCCTGCTAACACTTCTTGATCTTCTTTTCCTCTCAAGGGTCCTGCGATTCCCTGATTTGCTTGAGTCAGTCTCTTTATCCAACTTCTTTTCTATTCTCTCTAGACTCTTCATCAACTTTAAGTTGAATTATCCTTGTTTGTCATTATCTTTCATAAGATTTCGATTATACTCTCGGCGAGTTTGGGCATCTTTCTGCAATCTTTCAATGATTTTCATCATATGCCCTTCCTTATCTATCTCTTCTCCATGTCCATTGGGGTTTGATCCTTCAAATACCAAATGGACATCAATTCCTTTTGCTTCATTCTCTGAAATGGAAGCATTATGTTCTTCCTCCATTCTTGCACTCTGTGTCAATTCGTTGCGGTCCTGAAACTCATTGAACTCTGCAAACACAATGTGTAGTCAACCAAAATTCATCAAGCCATCAATCCTTAACAATTCCCACAGAATTCATAAACCAACATGATTTAAGAAAATGTTCAGATTTCATGAATTTTCGGAGCTCTGCTCAGATCTATAACAATCCTTCAGGCACTAGCCCTTTTTCTCTTAGTCCCCAATCCATGTGATCACGGGTCATGACCACTCGCCTATCGGAAAAAAAAAGGCGCTTCGCGACTTTGCCTCTCATGTATTTTGTTGTGGGCCAAACCCGATATTCTCGATTTCCAATTTTTCGAATCGCGAATCTCCTAGGTGCTAGATCCTCCCACTAGGACCCTTTGATTGTGACGTTGGGCTATGACCTAGGCCCCAACTTCTAAGCGCTTTGGGACTTTGCACTTCTGGAGGTTTCAAAGCAGTACACAACAACTTCCAGAGTTCAGAACTAACGAACTCGCGATGTAGGGTGGATCAATCGTCCACGTCTACTCAACATCTAATGGTTGACACTTGCTATGCAACTTCATGCATGGGAGTTTCAAGACTTTGGAACTTTAGAGCTTCGGGAGTTTGGGGCTTTAGGTCTTCGAGGATTTGGTACTTCAAGGCTTTGTACTTCGAGTTCCAAAATATTTCATGCTTGCTTCCTTCCAATCTTGCGACTCACAAAATTTCAGCTTCTCTATCCTTCGGGCCCCTATAGAACAGTTGTCACCAACTAAGGCAATGGCACGTGGTACGTCTAGGAAATTCCACTTCACCCTAGGTGACGTCATTCAACCCCACCACGTATGCTCTTTCTCTTTAGAACTTTGGACTTCAGGAGTTTTTACAATGACACATCCCACTTCTCCCGATAGACGAACTCTCGAAATTACAATCTGCTCTTCTGCTTGATCCAACAGTCAAGCTCTTTTATCCATATCTATGGTGTATATCTACCTCGAAACTTTAGGGTTTCGATTTTTGGGCATTTATGCCTCAGCGCACCCTGCTTCTCCCAATTGTTGAACTCTGAAAGGCTTCCAGGATAACCCTCCTGCACCTTCTCTAGATCTGACGATCAAAAAAGGGTTTCCTTTCCTTCCGAATAGATCCTACGGCTCCAACACCTCAAGTGTTGTGATATCTCTTCATGTGGCCAAATACCACTCCGGTTCTATTTTTATTCTACCGCTACTCATCCTGAGATTAGTAACATGACCAAGTAACCCCTTGGCACTCAGAAACATTCTAAGGTTCGAAATTGGTTCCTCTGAACACCATTTCCACTCGAAACCTTGGGTTCAAAGACCACTTATCTGGCCAATCCAAGCTCAACGTTGAAGCCTTGGCTCTGATACCATATTGTAACATCCCCATACACCAATAGGCCAGGAAATTCCACTACTCAGATGCTTTACTTAGCTCTGATACCATATTGTAACATGCCTAGCCATCAACCCCACTATCGGGCAACGCTACTACGCGTAATAACACTTATATAGTATGCATTTAAATGAATTTAAATGACTTAACACAGATTAAACACATAATTACTGCTAACATATAGAATTAATGGAATTAACAGTAATTCATTCAATGGAATACATGATAATATTACAAGCATCACAGACATGCATTTTATCTGAAATTAAACACATAATGATACTTATCTTTGAAACTGTAGTAACTCCACCTACTACGTGTAGACCTTTCACGAACCTCCCAGCCTTAGACCACGCTTCTCATCACACTCAGCAATGGGTCACCCCCGAGTTGGGACTAAGCTCCACCCAAGGCAAGGGAATCCTAGACTAGGCTAAGGTTACAAAAAAACTGCATAAACAAACTAGAAGGATTCTCTCCAAGAGCCTTCTTACACCCACTACTCACGGAATCCCATTCCCCACATGCATGTTCCACATAGGAGTATACACCTTCACATGCATAGTCCATCGATGATTCACCTACCTCTTTGGGTCTCGAAAACAAGTCGGATCAGGAATTCTCAGAGCTCCATAGCTGGTGTTGGACTCTCTCTCTGGGAGAAAACCACTTTCCAGCAGACTCTTTCTCACCTAGAGATAGCTTCTCACAAGCTAGACAACCTGCCTCTTCTACCACGGCCTGAAAACTCACTTCTTCAGCACACTCTTCGAATCAATTCCAACCGCTTGAGGGCAACTGCAATAGAATCAACACTCATTTGACACAAGGATGATGACCACAATAGAAATAGAGCATAGGCCCAAAAATGGCAACGGCCAGATGCTAAGATACAACACACTCAAGCGATTAACTAGGTGTTGGGTTCCATAGAAGATACAAATTGGCCCATAGATTACCGATTTCAGGATGCGTCACAAGAAAATTATGCATAGGTAGATGATGGAGGCAAAACATAGATACTAGACAGAATTCATGGAAATACATTGTTTGATCACAAAGGTCTCACGGTTTTAGGTTTTAGAGATGTGTGAGATATGCAGAGATCAGACACAGAGGTAACACGATTCAGACAACGGATGAAAGAATGGAGGATGAACCCCCATCATGGCTCAATTCTTGGGTTAAATTGCATGTGCCTGGGCTGACACATGTCGCCCATGAAGCTGCATGCACTCCATCAAATATGTGTTCCCTTTTTTCCAGGAACTTAGGATAAAAGTATACCTTTCAAACCACTTTGGAATAATAATAAATTATTATTCTCAAGGACTTAAGCCCCTAAGCTTAACTCCTCTTTCCAACCTTTCAGCCCCTATTCCCTTACCCACCTTGTGGAAGCTTAGTCCTCCATCACTCTTTCTTCATGGTCGGTCTACACGCAATGATGTTTAATCTTTATTAATGTTCTACATAATTACATATACAAAAATAGGCTCTTGGCCTTTAACACTTAGGCTCTCCAGCCTAATTAATACATAATCCCACCAGCTTATCAATACTCATCTCACTAGCCTACAAAACATGATTACAATTCATAATATAACTAGGTCCTTGGGGTATTACAGAAGGTAAGAATATAGGAATCAAAACTTGTGTGAGAATGGATACTGAAGAAAGACTCAAATACCAAAGGGAAGAGGAGGTAGCACACAAAAATCCAAAAAAACAAAGGTTGAACATGAGAATACACAAAGAATGTTCACTAGTCAAGATGCACCCACATGTGGTAGTGCATTCTTGCCTTCGTCTTCACATAGAACACTATTAGATTTCCTTGACCAAGGTTGTAGAGATGATGTGGATGCAAACAATTTCAGGTTTCTCTATGCATGTGGTATACCATTCAATGTTATTCACTCACCATATTGTCATGAAATGGTCTAAGCCATCAATGGTGCCCCTAAAGGATATAGGAGACCTAGGTATGACAAAGATAGAACCTTGGGACTTGACAGGGAAAGAGACAAAATCCAAGGTTCTCTATGAAAATTTGCAAATGATTGGAACCAGTATAGGGTATCAATTATTTTTTATGGTTGGAAAAATGTGAAAGGTAGGCCATTGATAAATATTCTTGGTGTTTCTTCTAGTGGTGCAATCTTCCTTTCATCCCATGAATACTCGGATCGCTACAAGACATGTATTAATATTGCATATGCCTTTCTTAAAACCATTCAAGAGATTGGGCCCTACATTGTCATTCAAGTCATCATTGTTAATGTTTCTAATTGTAAGGCAACATGAGATATCATTGAAGATAGGTACCCCAATATATTTTGGTCAGGGTGTTTGTTTCACACAAAGAACCTTTTGATGCATGATATCATTAAAATGAAGGACCGTGATTATAGATGGATTGGTGCTTTATACAAGAGAGGGAAGAAGATGATAATATTTATTACCAATCATAGCATGGCCCACTTCATTTTTCGCAATCACTCCAAGTTGGAGTTACTAAATATTGCAAAGACCATATTTTCTAGCTTATCTCACCTCCAGGTGCCTGTTGAAGGTAAGAGAGGCATTGGCTAGTATGGCCTTGAGTGATTCATGGAAGGATCTAAAAGACAAGGTTACATCCACATCTGAGAGAAGTGACTTTCAGGAGGTTGAGGACACAGTTCTTGATGGCCATTTTTGCAACAGGTTTTGTATGTTCTGTAGTTCACCAAACCCATTTATAGTATGATTCGTTTTGCAGATATAGATCGGTCGATGATTGGAGAGGTGTATGAGTAGATGGACAACATGCTAGGCCAAATCAAAGACATTTTTTAGTCGAGGGATCCGATCTTGTATGATCATATCCATAAACATGTGGTCAAAAGGTGGGATAATTTGAATGTTCCACTCCATGCTCTACCATATGTCCTTATCCCAAAATATTTATCTTCATCTTGGTTGACCCAACCAGCACCTGGGGGTGGGGAAAGGAGAAAACCACACACAGATATAGAGGTGAAAAATGGATATATGCTTGCATTGGACAAGTTGGTACCTGATGAAGAGGAGTGTGCTCAGGTACAAAGAGAATTGAGAAAATACATCAGTGAGAATGGAGTCTTTTGTAACTTGCATGCAACCAAAGATCGAGACAGGATGGTTTATATTGAATGGTGGAACATGTATGGCTCCTCTGCCAATAATTTTCATAAATTGGCAGTGAAGGTGCTTTCTCAGGTTGTTAACACCTCTTCTACAGAGAGGTGTTGGAGCACATATATCTCCATCCATAGTGTAAAAAGAAACAACTTGAATGCAGACCAGGCAAAAAGCTCAGTTTATGTGCATTACAACTTGAGGTTGTTGTCACATTATTTTGATGTAGTGGAGGAGAGTGCTTTATATAACAATAAAAGAGATATGAATTGGGACAAAAATCCATAGGAGACTAATATAGAGGATGGATCCATTGTTTTAGAACGCTTGGAAGAGGAACTTTTTGGTGATCGTGATGGTGATCATATTCCTAGAGGAGATATGCCACCTCCATCCACTAGCAGTGTTCCAAATTCATCAATTTTACATTTATCTCCACAACGTCCATTGTCACGTGGGGGCCATTCAATTGTTGGTCGTGTTCCAAAATCACTTCCACCTGTTCCTACTTCTCTTCAAAGATCATGGGATAAGAAACTAGAAGTTTCTCGTGGAAAGAGGAAAACTTAGAGAATAGTACTTAGTACTTGCTACTATATACTAGATCTCTTTTTTTGTTTCTTGTTTAGAAGTAGTCGCTAGATTCTAGAACTTAGTACTTTTTCTTGAGTCTTGAGTATTGACTCTTGACTCTTTATTATGGCTTATTCTGTAAACAATGAACTTATGAACTTATGAAGTTTGAAGTTGAACATTATATGAGAGTTTACCTTTGAAGTTTGAAGTTTGAAATTTGAATTTTGAAGTTTTGAAGTTTGAACTATTCAATGAATCTTACAACTCTTTGGTGATGAATATGATGCTCTAGAGTCTAGACTCTATTTCATTTTGTGGCTGATGTCTTTTAAAATCTATTGATGACAAATGTTTATGATTGATGTTATATGTGTACTAAATGGTTGACCATTGATTCTTTAGTGATCATGATTCATCACTAATCAATTAGTTAAATGATTGTATATCTATGTTTTCATGTTTGTTGCAATTGATTCGACATTCTACATGATATTTGTTATGTATTATATAAAAAACACTCCCGCTCCCCCTCCCGCTTCCCAATTTTTCTCCCTGCTCAACTTTGATTCCCATCAACTTTGAAGCAATGCAAATAAAAACTATCACCTAAGAGATAGATCATTTACCTCTATGAATTGAGTTCTTAAAAAGGCCAAGAGTAAATTGGATATCAGACATAATAATAATAAAGTTAAGCTTCAACGTACCATGTTTAATGTATATAGATTTTTTTAATATTATGTATTTAAGTAATAAAATAAATATGATGAAAATTAGTGCTATGTTTATAATTTTTATAGTTAGATTGATAGATGGAGTAACTTAAAAACATTATGGGATAAGTTAATTTATAAATTTTGTGATATAAAAAAATTGATAGTGAATACCACTTCCTTTTAAGATACTATTTTCTTAATATCATAACACGTAACTTTACAAGTTTCATAATTAAAAAAAAAAATCATGACATTTTATGGTTTCATTTTAAGAATTAGTAAGATTCACCAAGGTTTCTACACTTTAATATAAGTAAGGGTCCTTAAATTTTTCCTTGCTCCTAGCTTACTAAAATCATAATGAATTTGGTATTTTCATTTCTTCCAGGTTCAATTATAGAAATGACATTATAAAAATATTGTGAGTAGAGAATTGTCATTGTTTTTTAAAATTTTCCTCTATGTTTCAATCCTAGAGTAGGGATCATCACCACGAGTTATTATAAAAATATTTAATTTTAATCCCATTTTGTATTCAATACCCTAGTATTGGTCTTAGAAATGGTAAATATCATCATCAATATTTCTATTGACCACTAATCAAAATATAATAATGGAAGCAGGAAAGCTATGTGAGAAAAAAAGTCACTATTTGAAATTTTTTGCAAATGGAGAAAGTGAACAAGATATCCCAGTCTTGTCTCCTAACATATCAGATCAATGGACCTTGTAATAGGTGTGAGATTTATTCCATGGATATATGTTAGTCCAGTTAGACACTTGATTGAAAGATATTGTTGAGTATATTGTGATCATCTTCTAAATCTATATATATTATTTGTTGAATAAGCTCTTTGAAGTTTCTTCAGAAACATCTAATAAAATTGGAATGATACAAATAAGATTAGATGACGTGCACAAATCAATAAATGGTCCAAATTTTTTAGGTCCAACAATTCAATCACTTTGAGTAATTATGTTTCTAAGAAGGTGTAATGATAACTAAAAGTCATGTGTTCAAATCCTTCATGTGAATATAGTAAACTATTAAAGGTGGCAGGTTGGGGGGTACTCTTGGCTCTCAAAGGAAACACTGTATCTTCATATGCATGGGGACTGGGTCAAATCCCTAATAATAAATCTTATTCCTTTCTAAGGGGAATTATTATATCCAAGGGAGAAAGGATCAGAACTATGAAAATAATTGGTGACTCTATGGTTTTCATCAAATCCATCCTCGGAAAAACGATTCTCGTGGACTTGAAATTAGCTACTATCAACACAAGGGAAAGAAAGGAAATAACATAATTTGTGGAAATCTCATTCTTTCATCTCAAAAAAGGCCCTAATGAAACAATGAATCAATGGGATAATATAGCCACCAACCAAGAAAAAGGAGTATTTTTAAAAAATGAGGAGAAATTGCATGTTACATACCTTAAGGACCCCTTGGATTGGTGGATAGTCTCATTGATATTAATTCCACATGATAATCTGCATAGAGCATAATTCCCTCCACTCTGATTTGGGAGCTCAAAGGATGCATTATGTTTATTATAGTATGTGAACATTTAACAAGGATACTAGCAATGAAGCGTATAGTAATCTAGTGTACATGAACGGTGGGATAAGGGTGAGAGAAAGTTTCATAATGGGACACCTCAAAAATCACATTCTAGTGGGTAACATTCCTATGGTTCACATGAAAAATATTCTTGGAATTGTAATTTGCATCATTTATGTTGGTATGTTATTCATATCTTTGCAGGTATTTCGATGCTTGAGGGTGGAAATGTTATTCTATATAGCATGATCAATAAAACCTCCCATTATCTATCATATTTTCCTCTAGTTTCAACCTGGAATCTAGAGCCTCCTACTCTAGGAAAGGTTGTAAATTTTAACATTGTGGAGTTTGCAACAAATGCTTCTTTCAGGTTCGCATACCATGTCATTCCTGGACCTAAAGGGACTCAATTCAAGGAATTGGTATCTTTAGATTTCTCTCACATTTATCCTTTATTTTTTTAATTTTTTTTGAACTCTACTCTCATATTTTTATCTAGTTAGACTATACTCATTTGTGGTGGTAGTTTTTCTTGTCTTAGTACAATCTCCTCAAGACAATGTTATATCTCTCATTCATTTAATAATACAGTCTATGGAATATTTTATTTTTGGTCTCATTTCAAATTGGGAACTTGGGAAAATTTATGTGTCAAGGGGCTTGGATCAAATTTCCTAGTGTTAGAAATTCCATTGTCATTGGGGCACATTTTTAGTCTTATGGAATATTATTAAGCTTCTCATCTCATCTCATCTCAAACTAGAGGTTTGTTCTAGGTTGCAATTTCCTTTTAAATAATATCCATGTTTCTTTTGAAAAAATGATACTTGGTGTTGTCCCTAACCGTGTCACCATTTTAGACTCAACTCATAGATTATAAGGGAGTTTTTCTATTTCATAATGGAGGCATAAGATTTATATTCTCCTAGTTACTTCTCAATTGTACTGGGAAACAAAGATGCACAAAATGGACAACATGGACCTCCTAGAGTTTAGAATAATTCTAAAAATGCAGGAAGAAGGTATATATTACAACGAAAGTAATTTTCTCTCTGTATCTAGAAATTTTAATGAGCTTGAGCATCACTGTACTATGAATCATGCTAACACAATGAATATATTAATCCTTCAAATGCTAAGAAATTGTATCCTTGAACCTAAATGAAACATGGTAAGAAATTTGGCCCTAAATATTCATAAAGAATACCAATATAAAACATTAAATAATCAAGCATATGACAATTGTCTGAAGAATAATTACAAAGAAGAAGAAACAATCCATTAACTTACTAAGCAAATGAACATAGAACAACAAAACTCCCCTCCTTCTGATGTGGGGAAAGATCAGACAAATAGAAAACAATTATTCCATTGATGATATGGATTGGATAATTATATTACTTTTCACCTATATTGATACTTTCAGACTGGGAAAAATTGGAGGAATCAGCATGCAAGGTCATTTTGGTGGTAGGTCCCAGTTTGGAGAATTAGGGTCTAGAACCTTCCAGAGTCATTTTGAGGAATTAGAAAAAGAAAAAATAGGTTTTGATTTCCAAAACATGCACCCATCCCCTTGAAGGTATTCTACACTCTGTGACCTTTCCAACTATGTATATCATGTGTCAATCAGAGTTTATATGAAAAAGTTATGCCTCATGCAAGTTGGATTGTCATGTTAACCACCATGGTACAAAAGGATGCGACATTATCCCCTATTACTCATGCATAAGGGGATATCCACATGAGTAATTTAAAGAATATTCTAGAAGGTTGAAAACCCTACCACAATTGAGGATTGAGGAAGTCAAAATATTACCCCCAGATGGCTATTGGGCTATGTTAAATACCAAGCCACTAGGAGGACAAGGGGTTCCATTATATGTTATTGCATTTTGTTCCATAGCAGAGAAAAACAATTGGGAGTGGGTAATTAAAGAGAATAACAGAGGGGTTAATGTTCTATAGCATCCTAACATACCACAAGTCTCAGGTAAATCCATAGAGAGTGCCTTATCCTTTGTACTTGCATTATGTCCATACCAGAGAAAAGAGAGCAAAGAAACCTCACCTTCTAGCTAGGTTTTCTCCCATAAGGGTTTCCCAAAACAATTATTTATGTTATCGTATGGATGGTTCTTGATTTTATTTTGGAAACTAAAGGAATTTAACCTTCATAGTGTAGATTTCAGTTTTATTTATCAGGTTCGTTGTGATGAACTATTCCAGTGGAATATCCATGATAGTTTATAGATCATGTTGGTATCATAGAAGGTTTTTCTTTTTTGTATTTATGAGAAGTTTCGGGATCTAGGAATCGGCTTAAAGAGAAGTCGCAAAATCCCTAGCCATGGTGGATGAGTATGTTCATAATAACCCTTGAGATCTAGCAGAAGATAGATTTGAGGGGTTGGAAGTGAAAGTCACCAACATCAATCACAATATGAACCTCCTCATGGTGGCTCTAGCAAGAAATATTATACTATTCAGAGGTGATCGAGGCTCTAACTCATAGATCAGATTAGAGGGGAAATCAGGAGATCAAGAAGACCCACGAAAGGAGTCACAGAAATAATCTAAGAAAGAGAAACCAAGTTTGAATGCCATGAACCCTTCAAAATCCCTATTCAATATGGAAGTGAAAGTGGACATAAATTCATACTATGGTGAGATCGATGCATTAAAACTGAATCATTGGTTGCAACAACTAGAAGTTTATTTTAGCATTCACCATATAGATGAAGATTAAAATATTTCATTTGCTAGATTGAAGGTAGAGGGCCATGCTTTAACCTAGTGGGAAATCCATACATAAACACTTAGTTTGGAGGGTGATCCACCAATAACTAGGTGGTAGGACTTCAAAACCCTCATCAAGTCTCAATTCTACTATATCGAGTATGTAGATGACCAATGGATCCGATGGCACTATTTTAGGAAGAGGTAGGGGAATAGTTTATAAGAGTACACCAGTAAGTTCATAAATATGTCCATCATGTTGGGTATCTCTCCCAAGAACCCAGATGTATTCCTAAACTATTTGGGGGGTGTTGATCCATATTTTTGACTGTTCTAGTATTGTCATTCAACCACTCGTAGGATTTCCTTTACATTTTTCTTATCTTATTTTTCTTCTCTTACATAAAAAAACCTCCAAGCAATTAATAATTTTTTCAAATGATGCAGATGTAGAGCTACATAACAATGCTTAATTTATTTATTTTTACTTAACCAGGTCTGCAACCCCGCACTAACCAAGACTCTTACTTCGTTTCATTTTCTATTTTCTTTTGGTACTATGTCAAAATTCAAGCAATGTGGATGTCGGTCCATGTGCCATCCCTAAATCCTTTCCTAAGTTTCACCTCCACAAATTTGCAGGTCTGCATCCACTTTCCTCTTTTTACTTATTTTCATACTTAGCCATATTTCTCATTGTAGAGTGAATCTCCTTACTCCTCATCACTTTTCTATGACTCATAGGTTCGCAACCCCACAAGTCTGCATTTCTCCCAACACTTAACCATATTTGTGAATCCCAATGCGGTCATTTTCACCCTTTCCTGAAGAGTGTTTCACAAGCGTTTAATTCTGCAACCATGTAACCCCACAACTCCGCATTTTAGTAACATTTTGCATACATCATTTTACACATCCATACTTACCACTTTATGCTTATCATACCATCACATCTACATTTCCTGTCAAATTAATTTCCCTTTCCACATCATCCACCACTCGTAAAAGAATAATTTCATTATTAATGAACAATGCATAGATTAAGGGTCGCAATAAATCCAAGTCCCATGACAATTGTTGACATTTAAAGTATGATTTACAACTAATTGAGTTACCAAGGAAGTATGCAGTGGAATTTAAATAAAATAAAAATGCCAACCTGTAAGTATCGATAATAGTGCCACCTTTGTAAAAAATAAGAAAAGATGTCAAGTAAGAAAAAGGACATATTTTTTAGAGATACATTGATCACTCTTGGTTGTGAATATCAACAGTTCTAGTGGTCAAGAGCAGACAAGTACTACAAAAATATTCCTTCATCTGAGAACAAGGTGAACCTAATCTAGATTTCATGAATCACATTAGAAGGATGTGTTCCTGAAGTAACTGGTATGAAATAGATCATTGAATGGTATGCAGATAAATTTATTTTTGAACAAAGAATAATTAAAATGCAAGGTCATCAACCCATTTCTTTCGCTCCCTCAACATTTTCTAAAATGTTACAACTACCTACACCAACTATGTGATTCAAAAGTGAGGAAGCTAATGAAATTTTGAAGCAACATAAAGAGAGGTAACAAATCGTTGAGAAATTATTTGGAAGATATAATCTACAACTCTAGTAGTTCTAGAATCGAGGTAAACTTGCTAAAATACCTATACGAAGAATTTTATTGAATATTTTCCCACATTCGTGGATTGAAATCTACTATGTTTGTAACAAGAAATGTCATATACATTATGCATTATGCTTTGCATGAAAAAAATTTCATCGATTTGTGTTATCTCCTTTCAAGTGTAATCTCTTTCCAGTTGAATAACCTCGAAAATGTTGGTTGTGAAGCATGATTATCTTCCCGTTTCATAGGATTCTTTTTTCATCTGTGTTTATACCCCATGAAGACTCTACACCTTGTTATAACCCTATAATATATAGGATCAACTGGTGACTGAAATGTTATCACTTTAATGTTTTGTTTGTCAAATGATTTTCCATTCTGTAATGAAAAAGAAAAAGAAAAAAGAAAGAAAAGAAAGAAAAAGAAAAAAGAAAGAAAAGAAAGAAAAAGAATAAAAGAGAGCATAAAAGAAATTTAAATAGATCCCCATGCAATAACAATGACTTGGTCCATACAATTTAAACATGGCCAAGTCCTTTAAATTGATGTCGATAGGAGTAGTGAATAAGCTTGGCTAAATTGTTTAATCTTAGCCAAGCAAATTAGGTTAGCTAGCGAATAAATTTGACCAAACTGCCTAATCTTGGTCAAATAACCCTAGGATAGAGTAATGTCTTAGTCCAATATTTTAATCTGGGATAAATGTCATAGGTAATTAGGTTAGAGCATAGGGTAGTTTGTTTTATCTCAATAAAACAGGCATGATGATCGATGTTGAAACCCTATCTTTTGAGTTTTGAAAGTTGAATATCTAACCCCATGGTGATAAAAATAGGGAAAGCTTGGACAAACCCACTTAAAGCGCGTATCCTAAGTTTACAAAGAAAAAATGATTTTGCGCTCATAGATTAAAGACAGTGCACAGATGAACGGCTGAGGTGTTGGCACTGAGATCTATGGTTGATAAGTTTTTTCGGACCCCCCCCCCCGACCGTTCTACCTTTAATGGTAGGGGGGGGTCTGAAATCATATTTAACAAAGGCACGCATCTGAACACCTGAGGCATCGACACCTAGATCCACGGTTGATATTGAATTCTGGACCCCCTAACCGTTATGCTTTTAATCATGGGGCAGGGGTCTAGAATGTTGGTTAAACATCGCGCTCAAATCTACGGTCCAGTGGCAGGTGCATCGATGGACGACTGATGGTATTTTTCGGACCCCCCTGACCGGTCTACTTTTAACGATAGGGGGGGGGGTCCGGAATAGAGTGGTTTTCTGGCAGTCCCTTTTTCTCTACGTGGCAGGAATCCATTGGTCCTGAATCCAGGTATGTACCGCTCATCATTTTTTGACATACCCCATATCCTCATGACATCATTTTCCACTATTTCCCCTAAAGAAAACATGTCATAACTCTCTTAGTCCATTCCCCTTGTTCGCACGTTACAAGTCCCTTCATCATGGTCAATTCCCAATCAACACCCTCCATGTCACCCTGTCGTACTTGTCATTCATTGTTACCTACCATCTCACGCTCTAAAGGACCTATTGTCCATTTATTACTGGTTAACTTATATGTTAGCCTATTGATCTGTCTCCCGCACCCAACGGGTATCCGTTTGCTCAAAACTACCCTTTTTCCTTCATTCTCCCACTGTTTACTTTGACCATCGCACCAGAGAATTTTTCCCTGTCTCCTCTCTGTCTGAGTCAGCCGTCCAAAACTATAGTCATCCCCACTAACATTTTGTTTGACTTGCAGGTATTTTCATAGTGATGGTGCCAAAATCCAAGAAAGCAGAAGCCGAGGAAAATCCTTTCCTCTTGCCTCCTGTCAACCTCGACAGGATCCATTTGGCCAAAAAAGATCATTTAATCATAGACACCAGGTGCGAATTTGACTTCGTGGATTTGTAGTCATGGCTAAAAGAAATTTTCCTAGATCAAAGCGATGAAATTGGGCTCTGGGAATCCAACCTTCCTCTATATATTTTCCCCCAGGTTCACCATTTCCCTGAATTTCCCTCAAATGTCAGGCTCATTACATCCCTAACCAGAGAGCCATACTATCTTCATCAGAAGAAACTCTTTTTTTCATCACACCTAAGGCCATTGATCAGATGATGAAGATACCCAGAACTGGATCCGCCTCCCCTTTCAATCTCGAAGTCATCACGGAGTTGTACCAGAAACTATCATTCCCTCAAAGAGCCCATATTTTCAAGCTTTTCCTCCCTCAGGCTGCTCAGCTCCCCAAGACAAATCCCCCGTACCCTTCCTCCTTGATCTCAGTAAAGGGAAACCAAATCATTTCATCGCTTTGTGCTCTGCTTGGTTATTTTTGAAACCAATGGATGGATGAACCCATATTGGGTTTTCTGTACATCTTCTCCACAAAAGAAAGACCCACCACACAGTTCGACTACAACACTTTCCTGGCGGACAATATTCACAAGAAGTTCTTAAATCTCACCTCAGAAGGCATGTTCCGGTATTCCTCAATATTGGCCTACATGTTCACTTTCTTTCAAGTGGACAGGCTCTCCTTTTCGATGTAGAAAATGGACAAGGACGGTTGGTCGCAGGCGGTAATAGCTTGGACTTCACTACTCAGACAAAACTCAATAGAGTTCAGTTTCAAACAGTTTAACGAGCAGTTCTACCATCCTGTGGTAAGCATGCTCAATGGTAGACCTGAACCAAGAATAAATGAGGAGATTCAGAGGATTTTACACCTCTCAGACCTTACAAATACTGGAGACTAGTATCTTTACCAAAATCACACCGAGATCAGAGTATATGGATGCGAGTTGGCTCCATACAAATTGCCCATGTATCTACCCATGAGGATATTTGCCCTGGAGTATATAAGGAAAATGATTAACTCAGATGACATACATTTTGTGTCTCTGAAAAAGAAACAACAACTTAGAATTAAAGGGAAAATAGGGTCTTTCATCTGTAATAGCCGAGGCGTCTGGGAGGAAGCAGACATATTTTTGAAATAAATGAAGTTTCAGGTTAGTTTCATATGGAACTATGATCCATGCGGGATAATTTCTAAGATGAGGGTTAAAAATAAAAATGTTCCATA
The DNA here is from genome assembly GCA_009831015.1 of Picea engelmannii. NCBI lineage: Eukaryota > Viridiplantae > Streptophyta > Pinopsida > Pinales > Pinaceae > Picea > Picea engelmannii. The sequence goes on from ML800122.1 coordinate 113,937, forward strand.
TGTTCATACACCCAAACCTGAGGTATAAAAGTTCACAAATCAAACAGAATGGGAACCGAACACTCTGGTTGAGATAGAACAACAGGAACCCTAGGTTATCATCTCACAGACTACCACACCACAGGTTTCCAAGGAGAAAATACCCAGGAAGGATACTTCACCTTCCGTCTCCGAAGTCTTGGCTGAAGATTTCCAATTACACACCAAAAGGCCAAAAACCAGTCATACACCTGACAAAGCTGGTGAAAAGGGAATCCAATCAACTGCAACTATGAAAGATGATCAATCACTTCTTAGCACAAGCAGCAAGAATATCATGTCTACCATTTTTCTTAAGAAGCCCACGAATACTCCACTAGTTGACCAGCCAAGTAAAGTAGGACCAAAGTTGAGTGTTTTTGAGAAGTATGACCTGATCAAAAAGAAAAATCAGATGCTGACCAACAGTACTTATGCTCAGTTTTGGAAACAGACATCAACAACATAGCACAGACTGTTGTCTGCATTCGATACAAAGAAGGGTAGAATGCACATGGCTTTTCTGCAGGCATAGGTGTTAGACATGAAAGCCATCACTGATTACAAAAGAGCGACATTCGAGTTTCATACTAGAGATTTGCATCCTACTGATCAGATGGATCTTCATAGGCAAACTGGAGAAATGGTTTTCTCCACGTTGGCAAATGCTTCTACTGCGGTTGCTAAATTACAGGTATCTCTGAGCAATGTCCAGACATAGCTGAAATTAGAAAAGATATCATCCTTTGCAAAGGATAACAGAATTAAGATGTTGGAAGAATTGGTCCTCAAGATCGGGTATGCCCCCTTGAATGTGAAAGAAGTCGAGGAGATGCTTAAAAATAAAAATGTCGATATAACATATCTGAGGAAATAGTTGAAACTACCACCAACGGAAGATGCATAGGCAAAGGAGATAGCCAAGACAGAAGGTGAAAAGGATGAGATGCTCAAGTTGATCATGGAGCAAAATGCATAGTTGAAAGAGATGGAAGCATAACTGGAAAGGTTAGTGAAAGAGAAGGAACAATCAAAGCCCATGGAATTCATTCCATTGAGCTTTGTTCCACTCACAGGAGTAAGCACATCATCTGCAACAGAAATTCCCTTAGCAACTCCACTGAAAGCTCTGGAGAAGACAGTAGAACTGGAAAAATCCATGGAAGAGATGAATTTGCAAGAGACAAAGATTAGCAGACTTAAAAATGAGGTTGAGAACCTTCAGGAACTCAAGTCTTCTTACCAAACCAGCTACTCCAAGGAGAAACAAACATCAGACAAGCTCAAATAGGAATTGCAACAGCTTCAAAAGAAAACAGCGGTAGGAAAAACACTTGTTGAGATCAAGGAAAGTGTCTGGATGGATATCACCAAGTATGTAAATGAAATTTGGCCTATGGTACAAATCTTGTTCGAGAAAAATGAACTAGTGCAAAGAAGCAAGGAGGCTATTGAGAAAATAAGAGCATAATTGGGAGAGATGCCCACAGAAGCCACTGAGATCATTAAATTGTTGAATTCAAAAACCAGAGAAGAGTTAGAGGATTTGAAAATTGAAGATAGGATAGAAAATATCCTCGAGGTCAAGAGGGTCCTGACCAAAAGAGGATTGATGCTACAGCTGGACCATAAAGTCCAGACAATGGACATAGGAATGAAAATATTTTTCAGCAAAATTGAAGCTCTGCAGAACAAAGGCCTCCCTGGCTTAAGGGTCATAAATGACAAGTTGATGACATTGTCTTATTATAAAAAGAAACTAGCCACCGTGGATAAATATAGTTAGAAATTCTCGTGAATACAGGGCAGTATCACAGGCAAGGCGTTCTTAGAAGCTTTACAGTCAGACATCATCATACAGCATGAGATCCAGTACATTTTTGTCATCAAGCCAACTTTTTCCAAGTATACAGAGATGGATGAAGTATACCGAAGACTACTCAAAATTGTCATTCCCAGTCACCTTCGATGGGAAGAGCTATGCAATTTGATCTAGTAAGAGATGAGGTGTCCAAGCCCAATCAGCAATCCAATCAGGCTAATTCATGCAGAGGACTCACCAACGGTTTACCCCAGAAATCAGCATGAATATTTCAACACATCAAACAGTTCCTAAATTTTTGTATCTTGTTTAGTTAGTTAGCTAAATTTTGAACTGCCATGTCCTAATCTTTAATGACGGGATCATATGTAATATTTTATTATAAATACTTCAAAATTTGAAGTACCGAGGGTTGATCTTTACGCCATGTAAGCCAGAAAGACTGTAATTTTTATCAAGAGGTCTTCCAGTAATACAAAGGGATGTTTCACAAGATTCTCACATGTTATTCATTGGTGATGTTTTCTTTTCTATGTTAAATGTTTTTCTCCCTCGGTTGTCATATTGTTTTCTAATCTAATCTTTAAAAGTAGCGCATGTTGCAGGATTTATCTTTGTATACCCTGTTTCCGGCTTTGAAAGATCTAAATGTTTATCTTTCTGATATTACCGTGAAGAAATTATTAAATGCTTCTTTACTTTAATTGATATTCTCATATTTTCTTCTATTCGTCACTTTACTGCTAAAGAATCCAATGAATGCATTATCTTTCCCTGTGAAAAGAATCTTTTAATTTCTGTTTAGACGTCTATCCTTATAATACAGATCCCATAGCCCAATGGAGGCATAAAATCCTTTTCAGCCAACTTAACAAAAACAACAACAAACCATTAAATCTTATTTTGTTTAACTAACCTAATATCTCAAAGTTAAAACATAGCTAAATCATACAAAGAGATCCCTCTCTGAAGCTGGTAGGGCTAGATTCCAGTTTCGAAGTGGTTGGATAAAGTTACCTCTTGTAAAAATTTTCTACTCTGACAACCTATGGGAATTTACAGAGCATTAACATAGTGGCGAGCATACTGGGGAATGAACAAACATTCAACCCCATGGTTTTTTTTTTCCCTAGAAGAAAACTTTGTTTCTGAACAAATTATAAATCTGAGAAATAAATAATGTTCATAGGTTATTAAATGCTTGTACATAGTAATTTTGGATTCAAAATATATAAAAATAAAAAAAGTTGGCTTGTAAAAAAGCTTATACTCGATCCCACCCAGACTCGGAACCTACAATTACAACTGATAATCCAGAACAGTTACTCAAAAAGAAGACCACTGTAGAAGGTTCAGGGAGTCATAGTCCCCTTCATAGGTCCCCTTCTCTTCCAGAGGAACTTTTTTCCCTTCAAGATCTCGACCTTGACACCATTTTTTAACAAAGCCTCTTTAGAACGAAATCTGATAGCTTTGTGATTGAAACCATTTTAGATCCAACCATCCTGCAACCCTGGACCCCTAAAATACTATCTCCCACTGCAAAACCTCAAACCGCTCACTCTGTGCCAGCTAGTCCCTCATCCTCCTCATCTTCTGCCACCGCCTCACCTATCATCTAGGTTGTTGTCCCACCTCCTCCCCCTATCATGGCAGATAGATATGTTCCCTTGGTGTTGGCCACACCTCTACACGATATTCCCCAGGATTATAAAACGAGACTCCCACAGTTCGATGGTACAAGGCCCTTGAAATCACAGCAACATGTTGATAAAATGAATGACTATTTTGACTTGCAGGAAGTGGATGAAGCTGACATTCAAATGAGACTTTTTGCGTAGAGAATGACTAGGGATGTTAAGAAATTGTACAAAGGCTTATATGCTGCTTCAATGGTCGAACTTACATCGTTTCAAAGAAGTATTTTGGACAGATGGGAGGTAAAGAAAAATCCTCTCCAAATCTTGTCAGAATACGAAAACATCAGAAGGAATCAAAGAGATATAGTACAAGACTACTGCACCTGCTTCAACAATCTGTACAATGTGATTCCAGTTGATATTAAACCCCCACAAGGTTTGGCACTGATAAAATTCCCTGACGGTTTTGACAGTGATATGTCGTATCAATTAAGGGAAAGAAACTCCACCACCCTGGAGGACATGTAGAAAAGTGCAATAAGTGTAGAGTCCAACCTGTTGGCTAAAAGGGCATAGCAGAGGATGGAAAGGAGAGTCACGATTAAATAGGAACCTTCCACATCTTCTTCTGATGCCAAACTAGATTCCTTAGCTAGAGAAATGGAGAGGATGATCAAGAGAGTTACTGTAGCCTAAAGAAATCCTCCTAGAGAAAACCAACCCACTCCATAAATTCAGAATCCTAACTTCAGAAGAAATCCTCCTCAAATCAAGAAGAGAGGTCCTAGGGATCAAAGAGAATAGAGGGGTCATGATCAATAGATCATACCACCCCTACAGGAAAATTATGCCAATGAAGGTGAAGAGGTAATTGAAGAATTAGAGGACACACACATAAACCTCATGGGCATTCACGATAACGAAGCCATTTTCCTTACTCAGGAAGAGCAAGAATTTTTCCTTATTTCTCAAATAGAGGTGAGTGAGGAAGCTAAAGAGACTGAACAACAGGCATTTGAAAATTCCATTATAGAGGTACACAGACAGTACAATCTATGAAGTGAAAATACAAATGAAAATTCCCCCAAAAAGGTAATCGAAACGAAGAAAACAGTCGAAACCAAGAAAGCTCTTGAGCCTTCTACCAAGAAGATCCCCGAGAAAGGTAATGCTAAAACTCCAGCAAAAATAAACCCTACCATTTTACAAAGATCAAAACAGAGTGAGGTTTCATCAACCAACCAACCAAATACTTCCACCCAAAAAACTATGGTGGATAGATCATAATTGTTGAGCCAATGCAAAGCGCCTACTCCTTTCAGCCTCGAAGGGGAATTAGCCAAAGTGAAAATTCCCAATCCCCTTTCTGAGTTCATGAGTAAGAACGCTTACTGCTCACAGGTGATCAAAGTGATGAGCATTAAGCCTGATATAGGCACAAAGACCTTAACCGTTGGATCGACGAATCATTCAAACACGGTAAACCTTGTCGATGATCAACCTGAACTCTTGTTTGGCCCTGAAGTTGATGGTCAAACTGACACCGGTGTTTTCGCTCCTTTTTACATCAGCCTTAATATACACGACCTGATTCTGCATAATGCTATGTTAGATTCGGGTGCTTCCCATAACCTGATGCCTAAAGCAGTGATGGAAAAACTGGGACTCGAGGTCACCAGACCTTATAAGGATTTACATTCTTTTGAATCCAACAAATTCATATGTATCGGGTTGATCAAGGACTTATGTATCACCCTAGTTTAGATTCTAGCAAAAAACATGGTTATGGATGTTGTGGTCGTGGACATTCCCCCGAAATATGGTATGTTTCTATCCAGGTCTTGGGGGGGGAAGTTGAAAGGCACTTTGCAGTTGGATATGTCATATGCCACCATCCCTATATTCGGACAACAGAGAAGATTGTACAGAGAGACGCTAATGAAATATATGGTCAGCAGCCAAGAAAAGCCACATAACTATCCTCTATACTCTGCACACTCCAATCTAGATTCCTTCATCCTATATAACTATGGCGATATGGGAGAACAAATCACTTAGCTGGAAGAAGATACACCTGATCCAAAAGAAGGCCATGAATTCACTAGGGCAGAAAGGAAGGAAAATGTAATAAGTGAAGAATTGCCAGCAGATTTCTGGAGCATGGACTTCGATGGCGCTGTAAACAAAGAAGGAGCTAGAGCAGGAGTTTGGTTTCACAATCACAAATCTAGGTATTTAGAAACCATTCTTACAAACTGAATTTTCAATGCACTAACAACATAGCCGAGTATGAAGCTTTGATGCTCAGCCTAAAACTACTAAAGAAGGTTGGTGCCAAACAAATCATGGTAAGAGGTGATTCTGAATTAATTATCAAACAAATTAAAGGTGAGTATGCAGCAAAACATCCCAGGCTTAGAGCTTATAGAAATGTTGTTTTGTATGCCCTTCAATGTTTCACTGAAGTTGATTTGTAGGTGATGCCTAGGGGACCGAACATTTTAGCAAATGGGTTAGCTACGTCAGCAGCTACATGCAAGATACCTTTTCATTCCATTCGCCCATACATAGAGGAGGTGAAGTGCGAACCAACTATCCTGGACAATGTCAGATACTGGCAGGTATTTGGGAACAATGATCAAATTGAAGATTTTCTACAATGTAAAAATGATTTCGAATGTACAAACATAGACTTAGAAAATGATGATGAAAATGTGGATAAATATATTTTTGGAAATGGTAGTGTAAATAAAATAGATTCAAGAGAGTTAGGTGAAGATGAGATAGAGTCTGATGTTTTTCATTTAAAGAATAATGTTTTTCCTAGGGGTTTAGTTTCGTTAGAAGACTTATTTGATTTTAATGATGTAGCTAAAAAATCTAAAATTGAAGACAGTGGTAAAGAGGTGGAAGACTATAACATAGGGACAGAGGAGAAACCCAGAATAGTAAAACTTTCCAAATCCTTACCTCCTGAGCAGAAACTCAAATACATTGAACTTTTCAAGGAATATGCGGACGTGTTTGCTTGGGGATATGAAGATTTAAAATCTTATGACACGAGCATCATACAACATAGGATCCCGATAAAAGAAGATCAAAAACCTTTCAGACAGAAACTTAGGAGAATCAATCCCAGGTTACTTCCCCTAATAGAAAAAGAAATTAAAAAGATGTGTGATGCTAAAATCATAGTCCCCTTACGATTTTCCAAATGGGTTTCGAATCTGGTCCGAACTCGAAAGAAAACTGGGGAAATCAGGCTTTGCATTGATTTCTGAAACCTGAACAAGGTTTCCCTAAAGGACAACTACCCATTTCCAAAAATGGACCACATATTACAAAAGGTAGTTGGATCCAGCCGAATCTCCTTACTGGATGGTTTCTCAGGCTATAAACAGGCTCTCTTTCAACTAGATGACCAAGAGAAAATAACCTTCACAACACCTTGGGGTACCTTCATGTACGTGAAAATGCCTTTCGGGTTGATGAATGTTGGGGCCAATTTCCAAAGAGCGATGGACATTGCTTTTGCGGAAGAACTTGGCAGATTTATTGTCATTTATCTAGATGACGTAACTATTTATTCTCAATCTGATGACAAGCACTTACGACATCTCAGACGAGTGTTTGAGAAATGCAGGAAATTTGGGATTTCTCTAAATCCTAAGAAAATCCTTTTTGGATTAGAGGAAGGTAAACTGTTGGGGCACATAATCTCTAAGGATGGAATTAAGATAGATCCAAGTAGAATAGAAGCCATTCAGAAACTGGAACACCCAAGAAATATCAAAGAGTTACAATCTTTCATTGGAAAAATAAACTTTCTGAGAAGATTCATACCTAACCTGGCTGAGCTTCTTAGGAACATCACCAACATGTTAAAAAAGAACACAAAAATTAAATGGGACACTGAGTCCAATCAGTCTTTTGAAAAAGTTAAACATGCACTCACACAGGCTCCAGTCTTGATCAGTGTTGACTTCACCAAGGATTTTTACCTTTTTTCTTTCGCTTCTGAACATATCATTGCAACAGTATTACTACAGAAAAAAACCGAAGGGTATGAACAACCCATATCCTTTCTCAGTAAATCTTTAAGAGATGTTGTTTTGAATTATAAAATAATGGAGAAACAAGCTTTTTCCCTGGTAAAAGCCATAAAGGATTTTAGAGTATATATTCTCCATTCCCACACCATTGCATATGTTCTGAACGCAGTAGTAAAGGACATTTTAACCTAGGACAATCCAGATGGCAGAAGAGGAAAATGGATTGCTATCATTCTGGAGTATGACATAGATATTAAGCCTACTAAACTGATTAAAGGTCAAGGTCTAGCAAAGTTAATGGCTGAATCCAATTTCCATGCTCTTGATATTAATTTCTTAGTTGCAGTAGATGAACAGGGAGAGCAGGTGACTCCAAGCATGAAAGAGGTATTTCTGAAATCTCCATGGTATGCAGACCTAATATTTGTTTTGCATAACTTACAAGCTCCCCCTGGTCTGACCAAAACTAAAGCTACGTTTTTGAAATTGAAAGCATTAAAATTTTTCATTCTAGAAGTCAATCTTTATTGGAAGGATCCTGGAGGTATTTTGTTGAATTGTCTGTTAAAGGATGAAGCTGACAAAGTATTGGAGGATTTTCATGCAGGAGACTATGGTGGTCACCTGAGATGGAAGACCATAGCTAATAAAATTCTTAGAGTTGGGTTCTATTGGCCTACACTATTTGCTGGCATGCACCAGAAGGTGACTTCGTGTCATAAATGTCAGGTGTTCGAGGGAAAAAGGAAGCTCCTCCCTTTTCCCCTGAAACCAATCTATGTTGAAGCTCCTTTCCATCAATCGAGATTAGACTTTATCGGAGAAATACATCCTCTCTCTTCGGGCCAGCACATGTGGATTCTTACTGCTACGGACTATTTCACAAAATGGATCAAATTTGTACCAAGCAAGCAAGCTATTGATTATGTCATTATTAAATTTCTATAAAATAATATCTTGTCTCATTTTGGGTGTCCAAGGAAAATCATAACTGACAATGTAGTTTCTTTCCATTCTAAGAAGCTCATAGATTTTTGCAACCAGTATCATATTGGTTTGGGACACTCCACATCTTATTACCCTGGGGTAAACAGGCTGGTTGAGTCATCCAATAAAACCCTGGTGAACATTATTAAGAAGACGTTGCAAGAAAACAAAAATTCATGGCATAACAAGCTGGTTTTCGCACTATGGGCTGACAGACTGACCACCAAGAGGTCAATTGGTATTTCCCCATATCATTTGGTCTATGGCACTGAAGCAATTTTTCCTACCTCCTTAGGGGTTCCTGTCATGAAAATGTTGCAAGAGATGCAAGCCGATCTGAACGAATCCCAAAGAAGGATAAACCAGATGATCCACTTGCAGCAAACTAGAGAAGAAATATACAACAAAACTCAGGTTGTCCAGGAGATCATAAAAAAGATCTTTGATAAAAGAACTAAAGAAGATGACTTTGAGCTTGGTGACCTGGTTCTGAGATAGGATGCTCGAAATGAAGATAAGAGGAAGCATAGAAAATTTGACAGTCTATGGAAGGGACCTTACATAATTCACACATTCAAAGTAAATAATTCTTTCCTGCTCAACAACAGTGATGGGACCAATATTCTAGGAGGACCTGTGAATGGCAGAATGTTGAAGCACTATTCACCTCCTCAATAGGGACCTTCAGTCACACCTTTCCACTGTACAAATCATTTTATTTTTCTTACAAGTTTTTGAGTGAATAACTTTGATCAAATGGTTGAAGCCCGCAGAGAAGGCCCTAAGCCACTGAACATTGTCATCAAACTTTCAAAAAATAAAACAAATCAAACAACAAAGGCAACTTTGGAGAAAAAATTTCAGAACATCAGGAAACGGGATTCTTGGCACTTCACAAGGAGAGCACCATCCCCAGGTGGAGCCGTTGTTATAACCCTATAATTTATAGGATCAACTGGTGACTGAAATGTTATCACTTTAATGTTTTGTTTGTCAAATGGTTTTCCATTCTGTAATGAAAAAGAAAAAGAAGAAAAAGAAAAAGAAAAAAGAAAGAAAAAGAAGAAAAAGAAAAAGAAAAAAGAAAGAAAAGGAATAAAAGAGGGCATAAAAGAAATTTAAATAGAGCCCCATGCAATAACAATGACTTGGTCCATACGGTTTAAACATGGCCAAGTCATTTAAATTGATGTCGATAGGAGTAGTGAATAAGCTTGGCTAAACTATTTAATCTTAGCCAAGCAAATTAGGTTAGCTAGGGAACAAATTGGACCAAACTGCCTAATCTTGGTCAAATAACCCTAGGATAGAGTAATTTATTAGTCCAGTAGTTTAATCTGGGCTAAATGTCATAGGTAATTAGGTTAGAGCATAGGGTAGTTTGTTTTATCTCAATAAAACAGGCATGATGATCGATGTTGAAACCCTACCTTTTTATGTTTGAAAGTTGAATATCTAACCCCATGGTGATAAAAATAGGGAAAGCTTGGACAAACCCACTTAAAGTGCTTATCCTAAGTTTTCAAAGAAAAAATGAGTTTTCACTCACAGATTAAAGACATTGCACAAATGAATGGCTGAGGTGATGGCACTGAGATCTACGGTTGATAAGTTTTTTCTGACCCCCCCCCCAACCGTTCTACCTTTAACGG
>ML800122.1:124362-157215 GCA_009831015.1 Picea engelmannii
ACGATGGGGTGGGGGGGTTCAGAATAGAGTGGTTTTTTGGCAGGCCATTTTTCTCTACGTGGCAGGAATCCATTGGTATAGACTCCCACCACGTACCACTCATCATTTTCTGACATACCCCCTTGTCTCCTCATGATATCATTTTCCACTATTTCCCCTAAAGATCACATCTCATAACTCTCTCAGTCCATTCCCACTGTTCGCACGTTACAAGTCCCTTCATCATGGTCAATTCCCAATCAACCCCCTCCACGTCACCCTGTCGTACTTGTCATTCATTGTTACTGCCATATCACACTCTAAAGGACTCGTTAGCCATTTATTACTAGCTAACTTATCTGTTAGCCTGTTGATCTGTCTCTCGCACCCAATAGGTATCTGTTTTCTCAAAACTACCCTTTTTCCTTCATTCTCCCACTGTTTACTTTGTCCATCGCACCAAAAAAATTTCCCCGTCTCAGTCAGCCGTCCAAAACCACATTCATCCCCACTAACGTTTTGTTTGACTTGCAGGTATTTTCACAGTGATGGCACCAAAATCCAAGAAAGCAAAAGTCGAGGAAAATTCTTTCCTCCTGCCTCCTGTCGACCTCGATAGGATCCATTTGGCCGACAAATGTCATTTAATCACAGACACTAGGTGCTAATTTAACTTCGCGGATTTTCATTCATGGCTAAAAGAAATTTTCCTAGATCAAAGCGATGAAATTGGGCTCTGGGAATCCAACCTTCCTCTGTATCTTTTCCCCCAAGTTCACCATTTCGTTAAATTTGCCCTCAAATGTTAGGCTCATTACATCCCCGACCAGAGAGCCATACTATCTTCATCAAGAGAAACTCTTTTCTTCATCACACCTGAGGCCATTGATCAGATGATGCAGATACCTAGAACTAAATCCACCTCCCCTTTCAATCTCGAAGTCATCACGGAGTTGTACCAGAAACTATCATTCCCTCAGAGAGCCCATATTTTTGATCTTTTCCTCCCTCAGGTTGCTCAACTCCCCAAGACAAATCCCCCATAACCTTCCTCCCTGTTCTCAGTAAAGGGAAACCAAATCATTTCGTCGCTTTATGCTCTGCTTGGTTTTTTTTCCGACCAATGGGTGGATGAACCCATATTGGGTTTTTTGTCCATCTTCTCCATAGAATAAATACCCACCAGGATGTTCGACTACAAAACTTTCCTGGCTGACAGTATTCAGGAGAAGTTCTTAAATTTTTCCTCAGAAGGCATGTTCCGGTATTCCTCAATACTGGCCTACATGTTCACTTTCTTTCAAGTGGACAGGTTCTCCTTTTCGATGCAGGAAATGGACAAGGACGGGAGGCCGTAGGCGGTAACATCTTGGACTTCACTACTCAGAAAAAATTCAACAGATTTCAGTTTCAAATAGTTTATCGAGCAATTCTACCATCCTGTGGTAAGCATGCTCAGTGGAAGACCTGAACCAAGAATAAATGAGGAGATTCAGAGGATTTTACACCTCTCAGACCTTGCAAAGACTGGAGACTGGTATATTTACCAAAATCACATTGAGATCAGAGTATATGGATGCGAGTTGGCTCCATACAAATTTCCCAAGTATCTACCCATGAGGATATTTTCCCTGGAGTATATAACACAAATGATTAACTCAAATGACATACATTGTGTGTCTCTGGAAAAAAAAAAAAACAGCTTAGAATTAAAGGGAAAATAGGGTCTTTCATCTATAATAGCTGAGGCGCCAGGGAGGAAGCAAACAGATTTTTGAAAGAAATGAAGTTTCAGGTTAGTTTCATATGGCACTATGATCCATGCGGGATAATTTCTGAGATGAGGGTTAAAAATAAAAATGTTCCATATATTCATACACCCAAACCTGAGGTAGAAAAGTTTGCAAATCAAACAGAATGGGAGTCGAACACTCTGGTTGAGATAGAACAGCAGGAACCCTCGGTTTTCATCTCATAGAATACCACACCACAGGTTCCCAAGGATAAAAGACCTAGGAAGGATACTTCACCTTCCGTCTTTGAAGTCTCAGCTGAAGATTTCTAATTACACACCAAAAGGCAAAAAACTAGTCATACACCTGACATGGTTGGTGAAAAGGGAATCCAATCAACTGCAACTATGAAAGATGATCGGTCACTTGTTATCACAAGCAGCAAGCAGATCATGTCTATAGTTTTTCCTAAGAATCCCATGAAAACTCCACTAGTGGACCAGCCAAGTAAAGTAGGACCAAAGTTGAGTGCTTTTGAGAAGTATGACCTGATCAAAAAGAAAAATCAGACGCTGACCAACAGTACTTATGCTCAGTTTTGGAAACAGACATCAACGACATAGCACAAACTGTTGTCTGCATTTGATATAGAGAAGGGTAGAATGCACATGGATTTTTTGTAGGCATAGGTGCCGGACCTGAAAGCCATCACTGATTACAAAAGAGTAACATTCGAGTTTCATACTAGAGATGTGCATCCCACTGATCAGATGGATCTACATAGGCAAACTGGAGAAATGGTTTTCTCCACATTGGCAAATGCTTCTACTGCGACCGCTAAATTACAGGTATCTCTGAGAAATGTCCAGACACAGCTGAAATTAGAAAAGATATCATCCTTTGCAAAGGATAACAGAATTAAGACATTGAAAGAATTGGTCCTCAAGATCGGGTATGACCCCTCGAATGTGAAAGCAGTCGAGGAGATTCTTAAAAAGAAAAATGTTGATATAGCATATCTGAGGAAACAGTTGAAACTGCCACCAACAAAAGATGCACAGGCAAAGGAGATAGCCAATACAGAAGGTGAAAATGATGAGATGCTCATGTTGATCATGGAGCAGAATGCATAGTTGAAAGAGATGGAAGCATAATTGGAAAAGTTAGTGAAAGATAAGGAGCAAAAAAAGCCCATGGAAGTCATTCCATTGAGTAAAACTCCACTCATAGGAGTAAGCACAACATTTGCAGCATAAATTCCCTCAGCAACCCCACTGACAACTCTGGAGAAGATAGTAGAACTGGAAAAATCCATGGAAGAGATGAATTTGCAAGAGACAGAGATTAGCAGACTTAAAAATGAGGTTGAAAACCTTCAGGAACTCAAGTCTTCTAACCAAATTAGCTACTCCAAGGAGAAACAAACATCATACAATCTCAAACAGGAATTGCAACAGCTTCAAAAGAAAACAATGGAAAACAAAACACTTGCTGAGGTCAAGGAAAGTGTCTGGATGGATATCACCAAGTCCATAAATGAAATTTTGCCTATGGTACAAATCATGTTCAAGCAAAATGAACTAGTGCAAAGAAGCAAGGAGGCTATTGAGAAAATAAGACCAGAACTGGGAGAGATGCCCACAAAAGGTACTGAGATCATTAAATTCCTGAATTCAAAAATCGGAGAAGAGTTAGAGGTTTTGAAAATTGAAGATAGGACAGAAACTATCCTCGAGGTCAAGAGGGTCCTAACCAAAAGAGGATTGATGCTATAGCTGGAGGAAAAAGTCCATACTATCGACATAGGAGTGCAAAGATTTTTCAGCAAAATTGAAGCTCTACAGAACAAAGGCATCCCTGGCTTAAGGGTCATAAATGACAAGTTGATGAAATTGTCTGATTATAAAAAGAAACTAGCCACCATGGCTAAAGATAGTTTGAAATTCTCGAGAATACAGGGCAGTATCACAGGCAAGGTGTTCTTAGAAGCTTTATAGTTAAACATCAGCATACAACACGAGATCCAGTACATTTTCATCTTCAAGCCAACTTTTGCCAAGTATACAGAGATGGATGAAGTATACCAAAGACTACTCAAAATTGTCGTTCCCAGTCACCTTCAAAGGGAAGAACTATGAAATTTGATCAAGTAAGAGATGAGGTGTCCAAGCCCAGTCAGCAATCCAATCAGGCGAAGTCATGTAGAGGACTCACCAACGGTTTACCCCAGAAATCAGAATGAAGATTTCAACACATCATCAAACAGTTCCATCATTTTTGTATCTTGTTGAGTTGGTTCGCTAAATTTAGAACTGCCATGTCCTAATCTTTAATGACAGGATCGTATGTAATTTTTAATTATAAATACTTCAAACTTTGAAGTACCAAGGGTTGATCTTTACGCCCTGTAAGCCAGAAAGACTGTAATTTTTATCAAGATATCTTCTAGTAATACAAAGGGACGTTTAACAGGATTTTCGCGTGTTATTCATTGGTGATGTTTTCTTTTCTATGTTAAATGTTTTTCTCCCTCAGTTATCCTATTGTTTTCTAATCTAATCTTTAAAAGTAGCGCATGTTGCAGGATTTATCTTTGTATACCCTGTTTCTGGCTTTGAAAGATCTAAATGTTTATCTTTATGATATTACAGTGAAGAAATTCTTAAATGCTTCTTTACTTTTATTGATATTCTCATCTTTTCTGTTATTCATCACTTTACTGCTAAAGAATCCAATGAATGCATTATCTTTCCCTATGAAAAGAATCTTTTAATTTTTGTTTAGGCCTCTATCTTTATAATACAGACCCCATAGCCCAATGGAGGCATAAAACCCTTTTCAGCCAACTTAACAAAAACAACAACAAACCATTAAATATTATTTTGTTTAACTAGCCTAATATCTAAAAGTTAAAAGATAGCTAAATCATACAGAGAGTTCCCTCTCTGAAGCTGGTAGGGATAGATTCCAGTTTCGAAGTGGTTGGATAAAGTTACCTCTTGTAAATTTCTTCTACTCTAACAACCTATGGGAATTTACAGAGCGTTAACACACCTCATATATTGTACACCTCTCCATGCAGGGGAATTTCCCCCCCTGTGGGTTCCAGGGGTTTCATTTCTCCAGATGGGGGGTTTGG
Source organism: Picea engelmannii (assembly GCA_009831015.1). Lineage (NCBI taxonomy): Eukaryota > Viridiplantae > Streptophyta > Pinopsida > Pinales > Pinaceae > Picea > Picea engelmannii. Next base: position 129,214 of record ML800122.1, read on the forward strand.
GGGAAAGAAGGCCTTTGGTAAGGGTTCGGGGGCGAAGCCCCTGAAGGAAATATTTCCTTTTAAATGTATATTGTAATTTCATAGTAAATCTTGACCATTCATTATAAGGTCATAGATATGATGGTAGAAGTTATGTTAGGTTTATTTTCCCTAGAAGGAAACCCTCTTTTATGAGGGAAATGTATTGCGGTTATGCATCATTGTGAATATTGTATTCTAAGAGAGGAGACTGTGAGAGAAATAAGGGGAAGTTACAACGGGTGTGTTGTAGGTTGTATCCCTTCATTTGTTGGATAATAAAAAGGAAGGACCTGACAATTTCTCTAGTGGATGTAGCCCACATTGGGTTAATCACGTATATATGTTTCTCTATTGTATTGTGTATATTCTCTATTTTATTTCTGCATTTGTTTTAATTTTATTGCTCTGGGATCCTGTTTTTCTAACAACTAGTATCAGAGTGAAAGGTAACTCACAGGAAAAGAGGGTTCCTGGTTTGAGTGGGAGCAATGGTGAAAGATGGAAAGTTTAGGGTAGAGAAATTTAATGACCAAAACTACCAGTTATGGAAGATGTAGATGGAAGATTATTTATATTAGAAGGATCTATTCCTACCATTAGGTGGAATATCAAAGAAGTCGATGGCCATGAGGGATGAAGAATGGGAGTTTCTTGATAGAAAGGCACTAGGAATGATACGATTGAGCCTGGTAGCATCGGTGGCTTTCAATATTTTGAAAGAAAAGACAAAGAAGGAGTTAATGGACACATTGGCTAAATTGTATGAAAAACCCTTGGCGTCTAATAAGGTATTTCTAATGAAGAGATTATTTAATATGAAGATGTTAGAAGGTGGGTCTATTGCAGATCATTTAAATGAATTTAATATAGTTAATAATCAGCTAAGTTCTGTAAAAGTGGACTTTGATGATGAGGTAAAGACTCTTCTAATCTTGTGCTCATTGCCAGAAAGTTGGAATGGCTTGGTCATGGTTATAAGTAACTATGTCTCTGGTTCAAACACTTTAAAATTTGATGATGTTGTTGGTGTTATCCTTAGTGAGGAAATGCGATAGAAAAGCATAGGTGAAACATCAGGTAATGCATTAAACATGGAGAACAAGGGAAGACAAGAGGATAGAGGAAAGGGCTCGAGGAACTACAGGAATTGTAGGAAGGGAAGATCCAAATATAGTCTGGAAAAGATAGAGTGTTGGAATTGTGGGAAGAAAGGACATCTGAAGAAATACTACAGAGCTCCAAAGAAACAAAGAGATGGACAGCAAAAGAAAAATCAGGAAGAAAATGTAACAGGTGATGTGTTACAAGATTCTTTGATTCTTTCTGTAGATAATATTTCTAAGTCTTGGGTAGTAGATTCAGGGGCTTAATTTCATGACACACCCCATAGGAAAAAATTTCTAGATTATGTTCAAGGTGATTTTGGACATGTTCATTTGGGTGATGATGCACCATGCAAAATTATTGGAATGGGAAAGGTAAAAGTAAATCAAAGGAATGTAAACTAGTGGTTGTTGAAAGAGGTAAGACATGTTCAATATCTATGGAAAAATACAATTTTAATATGGAAGTTGGAAAGTGAAGGTTGTATATCCATATTTACAGATAAGGTGTGGAAGGTCACCAAAGGATCATTGCTCATACAAAAATGAGAGAAGGTAGGTACATTGTATTTATGTACTGGTAATAATGACTCTTTATCTATTTAGCTTCTACAGGATTGGATACAACATTGTTGCATCGTAGGCTTGGACACATGAGTGAGAAGGGTATGCAGATACTTCACAAAAGAAAAAAAATTCCATATCTTAAACAAATTGATTTGGATTTCTGTGAGCATTGTGTTTATGGAAAACATAAGAGAGTCATATTTCTCAGAGTCGGAAAATAAAAGAAGAGTGAAAGGTTAGAACTTGTGCATGCAAATGTATGGGGACCGGCTCATGTATCATCTCTTGGTGGCTCTCGTTATTATGTTACTTTTATTGATGATGCAACTAGAAAACATGGGTTTATTGAATTCGACAAAAACCTGATGTTTTTTATACTTGTAAGAAATGGAAAGATTTGGTTGAGAATGAGATAGGAAAAATGTTGAACTGTCTCAGATCAGAATATTTTAGTAAGGAGTTTGATGATTACTGTTCATACCATGGGATTCGTAGAGAGAAGACAATTCCAGGAACACCACAAGAAAATGGTGTGTCAAAAAGGATGAACAAGACAATCATGGAGCATGCAAGGAGTATGAGATTGCATGGTGTTTTTCCCTTGCAATTATGGGAATATGTTGTAGACATTGTTATTTACTTAATAAATAGAGGAACTTCAATCTCTTTGGATGGTGGAATTCTAGAGGAGGCATGGACAGGTAAAAAGATAAACTATACTTTTTTGAAGACTTTCAGTTGTGAAGCATTTGTCCAAAGGCACCAGAAAATCAAAATGTACAACAATAGGAGCAATAGGTACCTCAAAATCTTGCAAGTGTTGTTAGAAGATCTACCAGGTTAAGTAGACCCCATGAACGATACTCTCCTTAATTGTATTATTTATTTTTGATTGATTCTTGTGAACCATAATGTTATGAAGAGAAAATGCAGGTAGACACTAAAAATAAGTGGGAGAAAGGAATGAAAGAGGAAATGGATTCCCTGGTGTTAGCATCAGAAGTCACTCCTGGATTGCTTGCAGGAGATGAGCCTGACACCCATCAGTTTAATGTCACGATTTGTTTATAGAGGGATGACCAAATGGAAGTAAACTCGGGCAATATCGTCTCGATTCCGAAACTAGGCCAGGCATGCATGAGCGAGTGAGGTCTTAGATAAAATTCAAACAGTGAGTTGTAATAAGGGTGAGTAGGAGGAAGACTTGTATAAGAAGAGTGCAAGGATATGTTATAAGCATTAGGTTTTTAACAGTCTGTGAGAGAAAGCATAAAAATGCAAGGGCCTCTTACATCCAAATGCAGAAAACCAGAAAATACAATAATGCAACAATAAATCTTTTATCATGGCACCACTGCAACAACCCATGCGAATCAATCGATCATGAACTCTCTGGTATAAGACGAAAATAGAGATGGAGCAGGAAAACTGTTTGTCATAAAACAAGAAATATCAAACACGGATGCATAACCCCAGAACCAGAATGGTCATGGAAAATTTACAGTCGGGAGCTTCGTTCTACCATCGATAGATACCAAAATGGCGAAAACACCTACATATACTCAAAACAACAACAGCAACAAAATCGGACGTTGCATTAAAACTTTGCATCTGCATGGCTTCTGACAATCTGCGCCTGCAATCTTTGAATAATCGTTCACCAATGGCGGACGCAATCGGACTCCTGACAGCTCCGTGGGCGAATCGACTTGCCTTTAATTCGTCGCCGGACTTTCCCATTATGGCGGAGACGATGTCTAACCGCCACCAACTGCTTCAATAACTGCTTCGTTGGGATTGAGGATGGTCCGGCCAACTCGACACCTCGGGGACGTGGACGGCCCTTCATGCTGCCACCTGGATTAGCTGAACGGCCTGATGAATAGGCGTGGAGGCCAGCGCGAAGAATGGGGCACATGACAGGAGTAGTGGCGCCAAATCTATGAGGGCGAGGCATGAAGTGATGAGGGGTGAGAGAGGTTACAGGGGAGACAAATGGCAGAAGGAAATAAGTGGAGGGGGCAGGAGATGAGACGTAATGGGCACATTTTAGTGGGAGGCTGTCATTGAGGGAAGCGGGACACATGGCAGGTGGTGAGTGGATGATGAGATGGGGAAGGGACCACCTGGACTAAAGAGTGGAGAATAACAGATGACACATGGCAACAGGGGAAGGGTGGATTCGGAGGATGGCATAACAGGGGGGAGGGCCCACGTTGGTTAAGAACAGAGTAGCTGAGAAGGACGGGATCACCTGAGCGCCGTTGATCTGGGCGCTTAGATCTCGGCCGTTGGAAAGCTACGCGCCCGATTCCAGACCCCCCCCCCTTGGCTTAAAGGTAGAAAGGCAGGGGGGTCCGGAATTGCCTTGAGTGTCGTTGATCTAGGCACTCCGATCATGACCGTCGGAGAGATGCGCCTTCGATTCCGGACCCCCCCCCCTCTGCTTAAAGGTAGAAAGGTGGGGGGGGCAAAATCCTATATGCACCGTTGATCTGGGCGCGCGAATTTATGTCGCTCAAACTTGCTTGAAGCTTACCATAGGCGTGTAAGCATTCCAAACTTAGGACAAGTGGGTTTTAACCCATTCCTTTGCATTCTAACCCTCTTACAAGAAATATCGCTAATACCTGGTAAATAATGATACTTGGGATTTGGTTCAGTTTCCTGGAAGAAAAAGAGCATTGCAGAATAAATGGGTTTACAAGTTGAAGGAAGAAGAAGGAGGAAAAAAAAAGTACAAGGCTAGACTTGTTGTAAAGCGGTTTGCACAAAATAAAGGTATAGATTTGTTGGAAATACTAAAACAACTGAGAGGGGGGGGGGTGAATCAATTGTTATCGTGCTTAAACAATTTTATGCCTATTGAAATATTATTAATATTCTCCAAGTGATCATCAATATTATGCAAGTCATGAACAACAAAAACAATAAACATCAATCACACATATGATATACAAAGAGACATATATTCATGAGGAAACCCATAAAGGGAGAAAATCACTTCTTAGAATGATATGCAGTCTTTTAAGTTTTGTACATCATAAATCTTTGAGCACCAACTCAAAATGAGGCTACAACCTCTATTTTACAAGCTGCAACTTGTTGGGAGCACCAATTCTCTGGTTTCTCTAGCACCCACTAGAAGGAAGAACCAACTCCCTAAGTGTTCCAGCACCAACTGGATGGAAGCACCAAATTCCAGTCACACAGGCACCAACCTATATAACAGAGAACAATGGTTCTCCCTTGCACCACCCTACCACCCTGGTTTTTCTAGTTGCAACCAGATGGAAGCTACAATTCCCTGTGTTCAAGCACCCACTTGAAACTCTGAGGACAACAGTCCTCCCTAGCACCACCCTACCACCCTAATATATAAAAATTTTCTTGCTGAAATTTATTACAGTGATACAGTTTTTATCAATGGCTTACCAGTCTCTCATTGTTTTGCTACACTTCTCTACTCTGCCTACATCAGTGTCTTCCTGCTCGCATATTATTGTGCTTAAGTTCTGGTACAGCCTGTTGTTTTCAAAACTTCTTCTCTGTCCATCTTATGTTCTTCATCTCTGCATTTTCTCCCTCAGTTCATGCTATAAACTTCATTACTTACAGTTTGACTACTTTTTACAGAGAAATGACAACCTCTCTCTGTCACAACATCTTCCTTTTATTCTTTTTCTCATCATTCGTTACACTCTGCATCTCCAATGCTCAAGTTGGGAATCTCAAAAACATGTAGGAATCATGATTCCAATGCTCAGGAAAAATGATTCCATTAGTTTAACTGAATCGTAATTGATCAAGAAACCACGAAGTGGAACAACCCTTTGATCGGTGTCATTGGATTATACACGTAGAGGCTTTTTGACTTTTCAATGTGTAACCTCTGAGGTGGAGCCTAGCAGTTCTAGATCCTTCCCTTATCTTCCATTGATGTGACCTTGGGTGATGCTCTCATATCACCACGTGATTGCGATCATGGCCAAAGGTGGTTTGACATTAAACTACTCTTTTCCCCGCAATTTACCTCAAGCCTCCACGTGTCCTTTCTCCAAAATTGTGGTTTCGATTGTGGCCCACTCAAGAAAAATTAAGACCCACGCATGTTCTAATCCTACAATTGAGCACGATCATTGATCTTCAATCCCTTGGAGATGCCTCTTGATCAACAACTATTATCTGTCTTCCTTTCTTGCCTTCTTTCCTCCGTCCACGTGCGATCCCAGATCTCCACGATCTGTCGACATGTATCTCCCTTCCAAATCAAAAGCTATGATTTATTTCATGATATAGACTTTGGGAGTTTAAACTCTCAATCCTTGTTTTCCTCCGTATGACAATATTTCGGAGTCGATGATTTGAGGACACCTGTCATTCTCAATCGACGACTCAGCCTCTACTTAGCGAATTTGACCTTTCAACCAGATCAAGGGTTCTGCAGCCCCTTTCTTGATTCAATGGTCGAGATATCCTTTGCTACTCTGGGCTTTAGTGATTTAGATTCTCAACCTTCACACTCTCCCAGAATAATTTTAGCTGGAGTCCACAGATTCCTGCCACATGTCATCCTCAAATCAACAGTCCTCATTCACTTTGGGACTTCAGCCTTTGGGAGATTCAACTCCTCTACACTCACTTGCTCCCAGAGCATTACACCCAAAGTACACGATCTATTGACACGTATCCTCCTGCACAATCAACGATCATAAGTGACTTTGGCACTTCGGGACTTTAGGCTAATCGCTACTTCATTGTCCTCCAGAATGGTCACCTGTTGAATGAGTCATAGGCAGTGGAGATCGCTTGTTGTCGGTTAACACTTCCACTTACACTGTCCTTCCACTCTACTAGATCAGCAGTTGAAGATACACCCAAAGTGTTCTTCATATCAGATGACCCATGTCCACTTCGGGACTTTGGCATTCAGGACTTTGGGACTTAGGGAATTTGCTGGTGGTAAAAACTCCCAAAGTAAATCTCCCAGAGTCACGTAACATTACACACATCACCTGTTGACTTGCCACGGGTCGAGTGGTTGCCATGTGTCACTCACCGACATGGTATGCCACATGTCCTTGCTGACATGGTCTACCACATGTCCTTGCTGAGGTGGTTTGCTAACGTGGTCACCCGATGTGACACATATTCATCCCCTTTATCTAACAGTTAGAATAATATTCTCCAAATCTGATGGTTATTATTCATTTCGGATGATCTGACGCTTGAGATCTTCTTTGGATGATTCAACGGTTGAGAATTTGTTTCGGCTCTCTGGGCTTCGGGTATTTAAAATCTCAAAATGAAACTCTCAAAGTGATTTCTCCAGAGCTCACGATCCATCGCCACGTATCCCTCTATATCTGACGATTGAAATTTACTCCGGCTATTCGGCTCTCCAGACTTCAGGAATTTCAAATCAAAAATTGAAAAATCTTGAAGTGATATTTTTCCGGAGTGTAACCTCCTCACATCTTTAGTCCCGAAACGAATGATGTTCGTTTGATCAAGATATTAGATCAATGGCTTGATCTGTCTATGATGCAACTTTTCCTTGGATTAAATCCAATAGCTCTCCATCTTTTCTTATCCTATCCTTCCACTTAATTTGATCTGACGGCTGACGGAGATTTGGATAATCAAATTCTCAAACCTTGTGCCCCATTTATCCTATCCTTCACTCAGTTTGATTTGCATATCGTGAAGACTCTCAAAGTAGATCCACGATCAAGGATTTTGATCCTGATCACGTTTATGTAATGCCCTTTCCCTTCTGATATTTGATCTCTCCATATTGTTCGTTGCTCCTCCTGAGCTTATGTTTTTTCTGTTTTCCATCATCGTTGTTGTTCTTTCCATCAATGGAAAGCACACGCTTCCTATAAAACATGCCAACAATCTCCCCCTTTGGCATTGATGGCAACCTTGAAAGGCTTCACTATTCTGCTTAGACCTCCAACTGTAGCATCTAGACCACACCTTTTCTCCCCCTTTGACATCAATGTCAAAGAAAACATGCTCCCCCAAAGTTGTTGCAATACTTTTCAGAGGTATCATATATTCAACTAACACATACTCACCTTGACAAGATGGACTCTCTTATGTGAGAGAAGGGATGACACCCAACTTCTGACGTAGATATTCAAATGGTGTCTTGGCTAGGGGTTTAGTAAAGATGTCTGCAATTTGTTCTGTGGAAGGAATATAATTCAGCTGAACAACTCTGTTTATAACCTTCTCTTTGAGAAAATGATACTTTATTGGTATATGCTTCGTCTTTGAATGGAGAACAAGATTCTTCGAGACACTAATGGCGCTAGTGTTATCACATTGAAGTGGAATGGGATCAGTATAATTTACCTTCAAATCTGCAAGAGTGTGTATCATCCATAAGATATGAGTGCAGCAAGTAGCAGCAACAATGTACTCTACCTCTGTAGTTGAGAATGAAATATATCTCTTCTTCTTACTAATCCATGCTACTAACAAATCACGTAAGAATAATGCACCTCCAGTGGTGCTTTTTCTCTCATCCAAACAGTTTGCCCAATCAACCTCTGAATATGTAGTTAATTGAAAATTTTTATTTCTAGGATACCAAAGACCATAAGTCATTGTACCCTTAAAATATTTGAATATCCTCTTGACAGTGGCTAAATGATTGTGTTTAGGAGCAGACTAATAACGACCTACCATTCCAACAACTTGCATTATATCAGAGCAGGATGTTGTGATGTATAAAAGACTTTCTATCATTGATCGATATGTTCTTTGATCAACATCAGGTGTAATATGATCTTTACTGAGATTGAAACCAACCACCATAGGTGTACTAACAGGAGAGGAATCTTCCATCTGAAACCTCTTTAACATCTCTTTCAAATATTTTTCTTGAGACATAAATATCCCTGCATAACTCTAATTGATTCGTAAACCAAGAAAATATGACAATTCTCCTATCATGGACATCTCAAATTTAGTCTGCATTGAATTAGAAAACCACTGAACTAAAGGTTCATTAGTGCATCCAAAAATAATGTCGTGTACATAAACCAAAACAACTAATAAATCATCACCTTCAAACTTAATGTATAGATTATTATCAATAGTACCTTTCTTGAACCCTTTGTCCTGTAGAAATTTTTCCAGACTGTGATATCAGGCTTGTGGTGCCTGTTTCAGTCCATATAATGCCTTTTTCAACTTACAGACATAGTCAAGATTATTTTTCAGTGAAAATCCTTCAGGGTTCTCCACATATACATATTATTCTAGATCTCCATTAAGAAATGTTGACTTAACATCCATATGATATACTTTAAATTTCTTATGACATGCATAAGCAAGAAACATTCTGATGGCTTCCAATCTTGCCATTGGTGCAAAGGTTTCATCAAAATCATGTCCTTCAACTTGTGCATACCCCTTACAGACCAATTTGGATTTATTCCTAGCAATTTTTCCTTGTTCATTCATTTGTTCTTAAACACCCATTTGGAGCCAATTACATTCTTATCTGCAGGTCTAGGAACAAGCTCCCAAGTATTGTTCTTCTCAATATGATCTAGTTCCCCATTCATTGATTTTAACCAATTTACATATTTATTGGATTCATTAAATTTCTTGGTTTCCACCATGGATATGAAGGTTATATGTGATTTCTCGGTGTCTTTGATTATCCCTCTCTTGGTTTGTACACCTTTGTCTTTCTCACCAATTAGCTGACTTGTAGGATGATTCTTTTGAGTAATTCTAGAGGAAGGATTTGATGTTGTCTGTTGACTTGAGTCTGCCTGAGTATTTGTATCTTTATCTGACACAGAGTCTTCTTTTTCTTATTCTTGGACCTGTTCATATTCATCTTCAACTATATCCTATGTTGTTGATTCAACACTGCTTACATCTCGTACTGGGATTTCTTCATCAACTTTTATGTTAATACAATCAACCAATTTATGAAGCCTCTTATTATAGTATCTGTATCCTTCACTGTTTGTATCATACCCTAAGAAGATACCTTCATCAGCCCTATCATCATATTTGCCAATATTTTCATCATTATTGTTGATATAACACTTACTCCCAAAGACCTTAAAATTCTTGATTGAAGCAAGTCTTCCAAACCATAGTTCATAAGGAGTCTTGTCACTTTGTGGCCTGATATGAGATTTTTTAACAATATGTATTTTTGTATGAATTTCTTCTACCCAATATGTCTGAGAAATACTTCTTTCATTCATCATTGATCTTGCCATCTGCTAAACTGATCTATTCTGCCTCTCAACTACTCCATTTTGTTGTGGAGTCCTTTGAATAGTATACTCTCTTTTGATCCCATGTTTATCACAAAATGCTTTGAAGTCCCTTGAACTAACCTCTCCTCCTCTATCATCCCTTACAGCCTTCAGTCTGTTTCCTGTTTGATTCTCAGTCAAAGCCTTAAACACTTTGAATTTTTCAAATGCTTCATATTTTTCTTTCAGAAAGGCAACCCATGTAAGTCCAGAATAATCATCAATAATCAACATGAAGTAATTTTATTTTCCTGTGCCTTCCTTCCTTGATGGTTCACATAAATCCACATGTACTAACTGAAGAGGTTTCTCTGTTGATGCAAAGTTCTTAGATTTAAACTGTGTCCAAGTAATCTTTCCTATTTGGCAAGGCTTGCATATAGAATCATATGGCTTTGATATTTTGGAAGATATTTTACTGCCCCACTGTTTCTAAGTTTGATTCGATGATCAAATTTTAGGTGTCCAGGTCTCCTATGCCATAACCAACTTTCTTCATACTTGCTTAAGTGACATTCTTCTCTATATTATTTCAACACATATACATTATTATCTATCCCTATGCCTTTAGCCACCACTTGTCCTAATTTTACAGACTTTATCTTACAATCTTTGGAAGTGAACACCACTTCACATCCTCTGTCACACATTTGACTTACACTGATAGAATTATGTTTCAGACCATCTACAAGCAGGACATCCTGGGATTTTCCTTTGTCATTACCCAAACTCACCATCCCTTTACCCTTGATTTTACCTGGTTCATCATTTCCAAAGGTCACATTTTCTGTTTTTCTTTTACTTATCGACAGAAACTTATCCTTTTATCCAGTCATGTGCTTGGAACATCCACTGTCTATACACCAAAGGTCTTTTTGTTTTTGAGCTGAAAGTACTAGACCACATTTTTCACTATATTTATTTTTGCATGTGCTGGAATTTCTAGCTGGGGGTTTTATCCTTAGATCTGCTTTGTAATTATTCAGATGACAGTTTGCAGATTTGTGGCCAAAGTTATGACATTTATAACATTCAATCTCATTGTTCAATAGGTCAAAGTAATTGGTGCAACTTTGTCTACTCATTGGTTGTTTAGTTCTATGTTGCAAAGATTGTTTATTTATTGATCTCCTCAATTGCATGTCTCTAAAATTAATTTGACAATTTGCAATCTTATGACCAAAATTAGAGCAGTAAAAATAGTAACCATGGAAGAAATTTTGTTGAAGGATGGCCTTATTCTTGGCATTTGTTGTTACATCTTCTGATATCTTTATTTTTTATCAGGGATCATCTTATCTTTATTAGATTTTGGTGGCAGAGTACTCACATGGTCTGATTGTCTGCTGACTTGGAACTTGATCATCTTTACTAGCTCTTTGTTTTATGGTTGTTTGTTGTTTGAACCACTTGCATAGCCTAAACCAATATTCAACAAAGGAGATCTATGTTTTCTCAGAATGTCATTTAGTTCTGTTGAGGCTTTAATGCTTGGAATATTTTGGAGATACAATGATTTAAACTTCTCCATCTCTTTTCTGGTTTTTACTACCTCTTCTTCCAAGGCTTCACATCTTTCCTTCTTCTCTGATAACTGTTGTTTCATAATGTCCTCTATTTGTTTTTCCTCTTCTAATTATACTTTTAACAAAACAAAATCTTCACTTGATCTTTACCATTCTTTTCAAACTGCTTCAACAATTGTTTTTGTTTTCTGTTCTTAAATCTGAGTATGTCAATCTCTTCTAAAACACTGATTAGTTCACCTTCCATATCAACCACAAATTCTTCATCATTCATGTCACCTCCTGTGTATTCATCATCAAGGTAGGCTTCATGGTTTATCATGTTTAAGCTTACTGATCTACCTTTCAATAAAAGGAACCCACTCTAATACCAATTGTTGGAAATACTAAGACAACTGAGAAGGGGGGTGAATCAGTTGTTACTGTGCTTAAAAATTTTAATGCCTATTGAAATATTATTAATATTCTCCAAGTGATCATCAAGATTATGCAAGTCATGAACAACAGAAATAAGAAACATAAATCACACATATGATATACACAGAGACAGATATTCATGAGGAAACCCATAAAGGGAGAAAACATCTTCTTCTTAGAATGATAGGCATTATTTTAAGCTATGTACATCATGAATCTTTGATCACCAACTCAAAATGAGGCTACAACCTCTATTTTACAAGATGCAACTTGTTGGGAGCACCAACTCTCTAGTTTCTCTAGAACCCACTAGAAGGAAGCACCAACTCCCTAAGTGTTCCAGCACCAACTGGATGGAAGCACCAACTTCCAGTCACACAGGAACTAATGTGTATAACAGAGAAAAATGGTTCTCCCTTGCACCAACCTACCACCCTAGTTTTTCTGGCTACAACCAGATGGAAGCTACAACTCCCTATGTTCAAGTACCCACTTGAAATTCTAAGGACAACAGTCCTCCCTAGCACCACCCTACCACCCTGAGATATAAATCGTTGCTTGCTGAAATTTATTACAGTGATACAATTTTTATCAATGGCTTACCATTCTCATCATTGTTCTACTACACTGCTCTGCTCTTCCTGCATCGGTGTCTTCCTGCTCGCATCTTCTTGTGCTTAAGTTCTCGTACAGTCTATTGTTTTCACCACTTCTTCTCTATCCATCTTATGTTCTTCATCTCTACATTATCTCCCTCAGTTCATGCTATAAAATTCATTTCTTACAGTTCAACTACTTTTTATAGAGAAACGACAACCTCTCTTTGTCATGGCATCTTCCTTTTATTCATGCTCTCATCATCTGTTACACTCCACATCTTCAACGCTCAAGTCAGGAATATCCAAAACGTGCAGGAATCATGATTCCAATGCTCAGGAACAATGATTCAATTAGTGTAACTAAATCACAACCAATCAAGAAACCATGAAGTGGAACAGTAACCCTTCGATCAGATTATGTTTGATCGAAGCCATTGGATTATACATGTAGAGGATTTTTTACTTTTCAACGCGTAACCTCCGAGGTGGATCCTGGCAGCGCTTTCTCCTTCCCCTATCTTCCGCTAATGTGACCTTGGGTGATGCTCTCATGTGACCACATGATTGCGGTTGTGGCCAAAGGTGGTTTGACATCAAACTATGTTTCACCCCACAATTTACCTCGAGCCTCCATGCATCCTTTCTCCAAAACCATGGTTTCGATTGCGGCCCGCTCAAGAAAAATTAAAACCCAAGCATGTTTTGATCTCACAATTGAGAACGATCGTTGATCTCCAATCCATTGGTGATGCCTCTTTATCAATGAATGTTATCTATCTTCCTTTCCTGCCTTCTTTCCTCCATCCACGCACGATCCCAGATCTCCACGATTAGTCGACATGTATCTCCCTTCCAAATCAATGGCTATGATTTAATTCATGATCCGGGCTTCAAGAGTTTCAACTCTCAAACTCTAATTTCCTCCATACAAAAATATTTTGGAGTTGATGATCTACGAACACCTGTCCTTCTCAATCGACGGCTCAGCCTCTACTTCAGGAATTTGACCTTTCAACCAGATCAATGGTTATGTGGCCCCTTTCTCGATTCAACGATCGAGATATCCTTTGCCACTCTAGGCTTTGACGATTTCAATTCTCAATCTTCACGCTCTCCCAGAACGCTTTTAGTTGGAGTCCAAAGATTCCTACCACGTGTCCTCCTCAAATAAATAGTCCTCATTCACCTCAGGACTTCAGCATTCGGGAGATTCAACTCCTGTACACTCTCTTTCTCTCGGAGCATTACACCTAGAGTACATGATCTGTTGACACATACCCTCCTGCACGATTAACGATCATAAGTGAGTTCAGCACTTCAGAACTTTAGGTTGATTGTTGCTTCATTCTCCTCTAGAGTGGTCACCTGATGAATGAGTCATAGGCGGTGGAGACTGCTTGTTGTCAGTTAACACTTCCACTTACACTATCCTTCCATTGTACTAGATCAATGGTTGAAGATGCACCCAAAGTGTTCTTCAGATCAGACGACCCATGTCCACTTCAAGACTTTGGCATTCGAGACTTCAGGACTTAGGGAATTTGCTGGTGGTAAAAAAACATGAAGTAAATCTCCTGAAGTGACATAACATTACACACGTCACCTGTTGACTTGGCACGAGTCGAGTGGTTGCCACATATCACTCGTTGACGTGGTCTGCGACATGTCCTTGTTGACAAGGTCCGCCACATGTCTTTGCTGAGGTGGTCTAATGACGTGGTCACCCAATGTGACATATATTCATCTCCTTGATCTAATGGTCAGAATAATATTCTCCAGATTCGATGGTCCTTATTAGTTTCGGACAATCTAATGCTTGAGATCTTCTTCGGATGATCTGACAGTTGAGAATTTTTTTTGGCGCTCTGACTCTTCGAGCTTCGGGTATTTCAAATCTCAAACTGAAACTCTCGAAGTGATTTCTCTGGAGCTCATGATCCATCGCCATGTATCCCTCTGGATCTGAAGGTTGAAATTTACTCCGGATCTCCGACTCTCCGTACTTCAAAAATTTCAAATCTCAAATCTCAAATTATTGAAATGAGATTTTTCCAGAGCGTAACCTCCTCACATATTTAGGCCCAAAATGAATGATGTTTGTTTGATTAAGATATTAGATCAACGAATCGATATGTCTGCGATGCACATTTACCTTGGATTAAATCCAACGGCTCTCCATATTTTCTTATCCTATCCTTCCACTTAATTTGATCCGACGACTAACAGCGATTCGAATAATTGAATTCTCAAACCTTGTGCCACGGTTATCCTATCCTTCACTTAATTTGATATGTAGATCGTGAATACTCTCGAGGCAAATCCACGCTCAAGGATTTTGATCCTAATCATGTTTATGTATTGTGCTTTCCCTTCTGAGCTTTGATATCTGCATGTTGTTCACTGCTCCTCCTAAGCTTATGCTTTTCCTGTTTGTCATTGTCGTCGTTGTTCTTGCCATGAATGAAAAGAACACGCTTCCTATAAAACATGCCAACAATATTTTCATGAAATATTTTCTCATGTTTTTAAAATGACTTCAATTAGGACAATTTTAAGTCTTGTGGCAATAGAATATTTACATATTGAACAGTTAGATGTAAAAACAACTTTTCTCCATGGGGATTTGGAGGAAGATATTTATATGTAGCAACCACAGGGGTATGAGGTCAAAGGGATGGAAAATTTGGTATGCAAGTTGAAGATGAGATTATATGGCCTAAAGAAATATCCAAGATAGTGGTATTTGAAGTTTGACAGGTTTATGAAAGAACAAGGTTATAGTAGATGCCATTCTGATCGCTATGCTTATTTTAAAAAACTATAAAATGGAAGCTATATTCTCTTGGTATTGTATGTAGATGACATACTTGTTGCAGGGTCTAATATGCAAGATATAAATGTTCTCAAGAAGAAATTATCTAATTCATTTGCGATGAAGGATTTGGGTGCTGCAAAGAAAATCCTTGGTACGAGAATAACAAGAGATAGGAAAAATCACAATTTGACATTGTCTCGGGGTGAGTACATAGAGAAGGTGTTGGAGAGATTTAGAATGCAAAATGAAAAACCAGTTAGTACACCTTTTTCCAACCATTTCAAATTAACCAAAGAAATTTGTCCCCCAAGACACAGGAGGAGATAGAATACATGTCCAGGCTCCCTTATTCATCAATAGTTGGCAGCTTGATGTATGAAATGGTTTGCACAAGACTAGATATTGCACATGCAGTGGGAGTTGTGAGTAGGTATATGAACAATACAAGTAAAGAACATTGGGAGGCAGTAAAGTGGATTCTTAGGTATTTGAAAGGTATTTCTACTCATGCATTATGTTTTGGAGGTTCAAACATTGTTTTATAGGGATTTGTTGATTCATATATGGAAGGTGATAAAGATAGCAAGAGGAGCATCACAAGGTATGTGTTTATTGTAGGTGGAACAACAGTAAGTTGGATTTCGAAACTGCAAAAGGTTGTTGCAATTTCAACAACAGAGGTAGACTATGTTCATGCTACATAGGCTACTAAAGAGATGATTTGGTTACAGAGGTTTATGGAGAAATTGGGAAAGAAGCAAGATAATAGTAGGTTGTAATGTGACAGCAAGAGTGCCATTCATCTTGCAAAGAACTCAGCCTTCCATTTGAATACTAAGAATATATATCTCAGGTACGATTTCATATGATCCATGTTGGAAGATGGACATTTGAAGTTGGAAAAGATACAGACTAGCTAGAATACTGCAAACATGTTAACAAAGGGAGTAACTAGGGAGAAACTAAGTTCCTGTTCATTTTTAGTTGGTCCTCAAGCATGAAGGTGAAGATGAGAAATTTTCCAGGTCCAAGGTGGAGTATAGTCCAGTAGGTACAACAGTAGTGGAGTTGTTGTGATTAGTCTCCAAGTGGCATATTTTTGGTTGTGGAGCCTGATTATCTTCCTGTTTCATAGGCCTTTTTTTTTTCAGTTATGTTTATACCCCATGAATAATGTACACCCCAAAATAATATACACCCCTACACGTGGGGGGCTTACAAGGCGAGATTTCCCCCCCTGCGGGGTCTGGGGGGCTTATTCCCCTGGCTAGGGGGTCCCAGGGAAAGTGCCCCCCCGTGGACAACAATCCTTGATGGGGGTTTGAGGGCGAAGCCCCTGAAGGAAAAATTGCCTTGTAAATGTATATTGTAATTTCATAGTAAATCTAGATCGTTCATTATAAGGTCACGGATATGATGGTAGAAGTTATGTTAGGGTTTTTTTCCCTAGAAGGAAACCCTATCGTATGAGGGAAATGTATTGCGGATATGAATCATTGTGAATATTGTATTTCAAGAGAAGATATTGTGAGATAAAGAAGAATAAGTTATAGCAGGTGTGTTGTAGGTTGTATCCCTTCATTTGCTAGATAATAAAAAGGAATGAGCTGGAAATTTCTCTGGTGGACATAGCCCACACTGGGTGAACCACGTATATTTGTGTCTCTACTGTATTGTGTATCTTCTATGTTTTATTTCTGCATTTTTTTTATTATTATTTCTTCGTGATCATATTTTTCTAACAAAAAAGACCCATAAATTCTATATGGCTTCTTACCTCATTTTTTCCATTGATTATGGCCATGTTTTTGAAGATTTTCCTTACAAAAAACATGTGGATTTTAAGTTAGAGCCAATGTATGCATGGTATGAAATTTTGTACAAACATTAGGACCATTATAGTTTTTACCCATTCCACAACAATTTCATCTCATAATTCAAAAGGTTAATATTTGGACAGAGCACATCAAGGCTATCCTTAGAAGCAACTTTCTTCCTCACTGGAAAATGGATTTATGAGTTGTCTGAATAATTCAGTATAACTAGATTATTTGGGAGTAAGGAGAAACCTTTCCTATTACCATTTTATACATCAAATAAACTATTTGTAGGAGAAGTATGCAGACAACACAAAACGTGGGCCTGTTTCTTCCATGACAAAAGGAAAAAATAGTTTTTACCCCTACCATGGAAAATTGGGGATTGTATTGTTAAACACATAACTCACTTAAATGAGTTGGAAAAACATCGCAAAAAAATGGGTTTGAAGAAATCCAAACTTGTCAAAGGTTTTGACCCAGATAGAAAATTCACCACACATATGCAGTTAGTTGGGTATGCTTCACACTTTATCAGAATTGAACAATTCCAAGAAGGTTGTGGAGATAATTTGGATCTCCAGGAACTAGAGGCCTACCAAAGTTTAGAGAATAGAGGAGAAGTAATAGTACAAATGAGGGATACAAAAAATACGATATAGAAATAACAATTCAAAAACCTAACTCGTCGGCAACGTCTCAAAGAAGCATTGCATCAAGAATGAAGAACAAAACTAGTGGAATGGATACTAGAAAAACACCATTTGGAGGATCAAATGGAAATAAATAAATATGTTGCACACCAAGGAAAAGCCTTGAGAAAACAAATGTTTCACACAGTCCTATAAAAACAAAAATAAATATGTCATCAATGGAAATAAATGCACTAGAAGACCAAGAAATTCCCCATGCTATGGACATAGATAAAATCATTGAAGAACTTGATTGGTCTACATAAAGGTTGTTGGAGACGAAAGAAATAGATGATGTTATTATGACTCGAGATCTAGAGATATTTGAAGAGGAGTATGTCACTCTGCACCACACAGCTTACAATCATGAAACTGAAAAGTTACTATTAGAAAAAGTTAATACCAAGAATAAAAATTCATTTGAACGATGAAAATCGTCTATTGTCTTAAATGGAGTAGCACCATATAAAATAGAATATTTTCATGGAGCTATTGGAGATGCATTAAAAAATTCAATTGACAAAATGGAGAAAGATAATTTGGAACTAAAGAAAAGAGTAAAATAATTAGAAGTTACTCTAGTACCAACACCATTGTTCTCGGAACCATTAAGTTCCATGCAACCTATAGTTAAATTGGAGATCCCAGAATGAAGTATGAAATACAAAGGCTCATTAATTTTATTGCAGGATGTAAGAAATTATGTTGGTGATGCCATACAAAAATGGGTTGATATAATTCAGGAAATTTGGGAGCTTGCCCAAAATATTGCTAGCTTTTCCTCTAGTATAGAGAATTCTAAAGAATATTTGTAGAAATATTTGGAGAATGATGAAGTATTTTTCAAGGAAGCTATAAATACATTTTCAGCTAAAGTTTCAAGTTTAAATGAAGCCCGGAGAAAGGAACAAAAATTTCCTTCTCCTTATCGTATGAATAAAATTAATGTTTGTTTGTTAAGGAGAATTAAAGAGTTAAGATAAATGATAAATGAAACCGAGGCCCTAAGGAATAAAAAGAGTGATTTATTTCTTAATCTTGTGCATCTTACCAAGGAATTAGATGGTCCCGATTTATTGATGAATACCATGATCTTAGCCAAAGAATATTTAATGGGACAACTTAAAGCGTTAAACGTTGTTTGGGCTAATGAATTTACTGAAAACATAGAATTATCTAAGGATGAAGTTGAAATATGGTTGGTTTGGTATATCAATAGAAATGATGAGGTGGATGACACATTGCATCAATCAGAACTAGACCTAAGGGAATTCGAAAGACAGTTGTTTGATATTAAAAAAAAACATGAAATCATCATGGAACCTTTGAGAGAGTACATTGAGGAATGGTTGAAAAAGGCGTTAATTGAAATCACCAAACCATAAAATCAAGAAATATTTAGAGTAGTCATGCCACCTCAACCACAACAAATGTCTATAAAGGATCCAACTGCAAGCAAGTGAAGATATGATATTTCTCCATCACAGTGAGTCGGACATAAACTCTACTCTTCGATTTTTCTTCTGTCCATTTCCGCTACAATCATTTATCACTTTTCCTTTGTCTACTCAGTTTTTTGTGGGATTTAAGATGATTCTTGGTTGTCCTTCTCTTATCTTCCAGGTATTTTCATTTTATGGTGCACGGGAGCCAATCCTAGTCCTCTTTGAAGGGTGAACATGATTTACTTTCTTTAAAGACATTTACTTTGTATTTAAAGACTCATTATTATTTTTGAGACTCCGGGAGAGCTACTTGGGATATTACATTGTTGTATTTTCAAATACTTTGACCATAAGCTTGATTTACCAAATTTTTTATCTATCATGATATTTTTTATACTTTATTGAAATATATTTAAAGCTCTCTTTTATTTGTGGTCCATTTATTTTTCTCTCTATTTGTGGTATTGTGAAATGTTCTGATGAATGTTGTGATGGATATGTCAATCATTTATATTATGTATGTATATTATCTATTCATATTGTACATATTGTACATATGAATTTCTTTAAACACCTGGTCCCAAAATATCAAGTGTTGTTTTCCTTGAATGTGAATGTAAATATTTAAGTCTGGTCCTTCTCGGACTTTGTTTTGTTTCATTTTATTTTCTTGGAATCATAAGAACAAGAGGAGCACCACCTATCTAAAAATGAAAGGGGATTCATATACTTGTGAGGATGACCTTAAGACCGTAAAACAATTTTGTAGATCAACAGAGGGTTTACATAGTCATCTACGAAAGCAGGTGATTCTATTCAAGCCAAGGACAATGGATGAGGCATGTGTACATGCACAATACCTAGAAAACATGGGTGAAAATAAGGGGAATCCAAGTGGTTATAAGGAAAAAGAGAACCGGGGAGATTCCAAGGAGTGGAAGAATAATTGGAAAGGGGGGGAAGATAAGAAGACAGTAGCCACTACACATCAGTGAAAATATCCTAGAAATAATTGCAGTGATTGCAACATTGATGGCCAAATCGAGGAAAAATGTTGGAAACTTTATCCAGAGATGAACCCAAAGAACCTCAAGAAGGATGAAAATAAAAAGAACCTTTTAGCCACATATTCAAGAAATCAGGTTGAAAGTAACTCGAATGTGGATGAAAATATTATCTACACATTTGTGCAGAAGGAGGTGAATTTGAGTATCCTTCAACACTAGGAAGAGGAGGAGATGACCAAGATCTTCCACATCAAGACTCAATTCAATAAGACCAAGAGAGATGCTATGTTCGACTCAAGTTCATATTTTAATCTCATGGCAATGGATTTGGTCAGCAAGATTGAATTTGAGGTTCAAAATCATCCTAGCCCCTATCCATTGGGTTGGGTAAACAAGGATGTAGAGATAAAGGTAATCAAAAAGTGTAAGATTAAATTTTATATAAGTGTTGATTTTATTGATGAAGTGGAATTGGACGAAGTACCCCTTGATGTATGTGGAGTAGTGTTTGCAATCCCCTACATGTATATGAGGGATGCAATATTCATGCAGAGAGCCAACCAATATCGACTAATCAAGGATGGGAAGTTTTACATCATTAACGCACATAAAGGCAAGTCAAAGATATAATTGGTAAGTGCCAACCAAGACAAGAAGTTGATTAGTTCTAGTAAGAGATATGTTTTTTTATTACTAAGAGAAAATCAGTTTGATGATGAGCCAATGAGAGTAAAGGAATCCATAGAGGGATGTACTAAAGAACAAAAACATCAGTTGGAGGATTTGCTACAGGAATACATAGGAGTGTTCAAGGATCCTAAAGGGATTCCTCGCAAGATGGATGTGGAGCATGAAATATAGTTATTTCTAGACTTCCCATTACCAAATATTGGGTTGTATAGAAAACATGTTATAAAAGTGAATGAAGTGAAGAAGTAGTTGCAAGATTTGTTGGAACAGGGTGTGATTCGACAAAGTACCTCACCTTGTGGGTCACCCATCATAATTTATCCCAATAAGGATGAGACTTGGAGAATGTGTATCGATTAGAAGGATTTTGATTTGGTGTTTCGACTGTTTTTCCAATGACCAAATCCTTTTTGCATACAAAAATTATACATTATATGCTCTTATTTAGCTATTTTTAAAGGTATTATCAAGTTTTGTGCATCAATTTTCCATGGAACAACACGAGTTATGTGTAATCATCGGTTTGCAATGGTTTTATGTTAATTCATCTTCAGTTGAATGATTACAATGTTCTAACATTTCTTGTTTGCTTGCAATAGACCAAAAATGTGATCCTTCTTTCCATTCAGTCCTTCGTTCGGACCTCCATCTGGCACTCGATCTGACATTTCATCCGACACTCGGAGCGCAGTGGAGTTGGCATTTTTCACATCGAAGAGCTTCGATGGACGAATCAAAAACATGGGTTTTGTGCCCACTCACACCCTCAAGCTATGGGACTCATTGCATTCAGACTTGGGTAGTTGCAACGGACGCTCTTTTGAGCGCACGAGGCCATTGGGAAAGATTCTTTCTGTTAATGGAATTTAATGTATTTATGTTTTTAGAGAGTGTTGACCCCTCCAGTGGTCAACCTATCAAGCTCTGTATAACTCTATAAACACTTGATACATATGCATGAAGAGACAATGAATTTTTATTTATATACACATACATTATCCTCAATTTTGTTGTATACTTTGTTTTCGGTGATTAATATCAATGCCATATTGATCCAGTGACTATGTTTTCTTATTGAAGTATTTCCATGACCTGCTGGGGTGCCCACTAGTGGTCTAGGTAGTTGTTCATATAAGTATATATCTGTATTTTCATATTTGGCTTTTATTACTTACCAATTTTGAATTGCTTGCTAATTCATGTCACTGTGTATATCTCTGTAATTTTGAATTGTTTGTTGAAATTGTATCATTTTATATCTCTCCTAACTTGCAGTTTTCTTCCTGAATTGTGTGTGTACCACAGAGCATGTGTGGACGTCCATGTTTACTTGTTTATATTTTGATTCCTAACATTTTGATTGTAGGTTGTAGTTTATTTGTTTATAAACTGTTTAATTATGCCATTATGTCTCTTTTTCATAAGTTGTAAATCACTCTGCAGAATAGCAATTTAGACAGAGTCCATGTTTACTTTTTTATATTTAGATTCTTAACACTTTACTTGCAGGTTGTAGTTCACTTATTTAGAAGTTGTTTAATTATGCTATCATGTTTTTTCCTCTCTGTTTCATAAAGCTATAAATCACTTTGCAAAGTATCTATTTGGATAGTGTTCATTTATTAAGTTGTAATTTTCAAATACTCTTTGTAGGTGTGCATAATTTTTTAGCCATGTTTCTAGCATCAGCATCATAAGATAGAAGTTGATTTTGAGTTATGATTTTCAATGAGATTCTAGTTATGAATTTGAATTATGATTTTTAATTAGTACTAGTTATGAGTTTGTAGGTTTGCTTTAATTATTGATTCTGAACAAAGTATTTTCCAGTATTAGTGTGATAGAGAAAATGATTGATGTTGAATCTCTTATGCACAATATTTGTAGATCACATGAATTACAAGAACATCTAATGTTTCTTTTATGATGACAAAGATTTCTATAGAATGACTTATCCCTACTATGTATTTCTCTGTAGAAGTTAGCATTGAGTTAATTCCACTTGAATTGTCATTATTGGTTATATGTCATCGTGATGTAATTAGCCACCGTACACACAATCATCACATTTGAATATTTTCACAACACTCTTTTTTTTAGTTAGGTAGATTAGTGTTTATTCTCTGCAAGATAGAAATAATTGCAAGTTTTTGCTTTTCTTGCTTCCAGTTAGGTAGATTAGTGTTTATTCTCTGCAAGATAGAAATACTTGTGAGTTTTTTCTTTAAGAATAGAGTTCACTTGTAAAGATAATTTTGACATATTATTTGCCTATTTAGAGATTGATTTTTCATTCACAGATGGATTAAATAGATAGATTAAATGGTTCAGAGATAGATTATTTGTTAATTGTTTATTCAGAGATAGATTAAATAGTTCATCATCCTAGATTGTTTAAAGCTACTTAGATTAAATATTTCATAGTCCTAGATTGCTTAAAGCTCATTAGTTAAAGGTTTCTTTGTATATTTAACATAGAATATGTTGTTTAAATAAATCTTTAAAGGTCATATTTTAAAGTAGTTGAATTGTAAATTGAAAAGAGTGTTGATCCCTAGGGTAAACCATATCCTTAGCTATTTAATATTTCCATTATATTTTCTTTCTTCCTTGACTCATACTATGTCACAACTCTAAGTTTACTTACCCCATGTTGACAATTTAATTGATGGAAATCAGTACATATAGTTTACCCATCATTTTTGGCGTTGTTGTCGGGGAGTTGTCTTAAGGTAGAAAATAGTTAGGAAGTAGATTATTTCTTAGCATTAGTACTAGTTTGTTGGCGGGGGGACTTTAATATGAGAGGTAAAAACCTGTGCATCTATTATAGCTGGTTCCCCCAAACCCAATGGTAGTTTTTCTTTTTGTACTTCTTTCATGAACAAACCTAGGGACCCAAAGGGTAGATATATCAAAACCAAACCAAAAATTATGATCAAGGTTCCTTCTAACCTTTTTGGAGGAAGGAACACTCCACCCATAAACTCTGCAGAACGATACCAGAAAGTAGGGGATAAATCAAACCAAAGAGATAAAAAAAGTCTCATAAGAGACAAAAATTGGGGAAACTATGGAGTAGAAAATTGAGACATCAACAGTAGTGGGATAGGAGGCAAGACCACTCGAACCTTCATCAAAACCATCCAACACTACCTTTCCCTTTTCACCACCATCAGGGGACTCTAAATTTGTAGATATCATTGACCCTGAACAAGTGAATTCTCTATTTGAAAGTTCAACCAATATAGTTGTATCCTAAGTTGAAACAACAAATTTGGCACAAATAGTTTCAATAGGCTTGAGTAAATTCTTGGACATCCAAATAGTAGATAAATCTTCATATAGAAGGAATACCCTTCTTGAAAAACAACCTTGGGATACTTTGTTATCTTCAAGGATAAAACCATTTAGGTATTCTCTCTTTGGGAATCAAATAAGTATGGATGATGAGGAGGATCACAACCATGTAAGACATGATGAGGGAGAAGAAGTTGGAAACCAAACAGAAACCACCTTTGGGTTTCCAATTTTGGATACCACACAAAATGTCAACATGAAGAACATTCCACTCTCATCACTGCCCACATTTTATGGTAAGAGCGGTGAGGACCCAGATACATTCCTGTTTGAGTTTGACATCTTGTGTAGAAGTTATAACTACTTGCAAGATGACCAGAAATTAAAACTTTTTCCTGCCACTCTCAAGGATTCTACACTAAAATAGTTCATGGGGTTAGGAGAGTCTAGTATTAGTTCTTGGGAAGATATGAAAGCTATATTTCTTAAGAAATGCCAATACTATTGCAATTATAAGGATTCTTGTAATGATATTTTTAAAATTAAACATTTAGACGATGAGAGTCTCGAATATTACATGGAATGGTTTGCTTATAGCTCACAAAAACTGAAATACCATGACCTTCCAAATGATACAGTAAGGACTCTTTTCCTTAAAGGAATTTTGGAAGAATATCTAGAGACACTTAACCTAATGGAATCAGGTGACATCCCATTAACCATTCACTGAAATCTATGAAATGTGTAGAAAGTACTCAAGGAGTAGGGACAAAACTGGGAAGAGTGTTCAAGATCCTTATAGTAGAAACATAAAAGTAGTTATTTCTGGTGGTATTACAAGGGTAGATATAGGAAACCTATTGGAGAAATTCAAAACGGATATTCTAAGTACAATAGGTTCCTAGTTGGAAACCTTAAATATTAAGAAGAGAAACATGAGGAAGAGAATGCATCAATGTGCATATTTTGTCCAAGGTGCAAGAGGAATCATTTCTCAATGGAATTCCCATTAGAGAACATTTCAATTTGTGGCTTCTATACTAAATATCACCCAACTGAAAAATTCCCATCATTGCCCAGTTTATTAGACATTTATAGAAGTGGGGATCCCGAGGAATCTTCTTATGCACCTAGGAGGCCATGGAACCCTAGGAGTCATCCTACATACCAGGATCTACCACCTCAAGTTCCACCTTATTATCAACAACCAAAATAGTGGAACTCACCAAATTAGAAAAACTAGTCTCCACAGTATGATTCACACCACCCTTGGCTACAAGGATGGAGAGGATGGCATACCCAAGTAAACACTCAAGCTCCACCTATTCCTATTCCCACTCATCCTTACCCACAGTTTCCACCAAACATCCAACAACTTTTGCCAAGTTTTTTCCCCCCACCTTTACCTCCTATTCCACAACAACCCCAACAATTTCAAAATACAAGCTCCCCAAGACCAACATTATTACCAACACAACTGGTGCCTAACGCGAATAACAAACCAACTCAACCTCTTCATAATGTTGAGCTACAAACCTTCTTGACATATGTTGTTTCTCCTGTTCCATTACATGAGATTCAACTAAGGTCGGGGAAAGTTCTGGATAGACAAAGGCCTTTAGTAGTCACCCGGGAAGAAGAAGAAGAAGATGAAACTCCTGAACAACCCACGGATGAAACTAAGTGGGAAGATGTTATTATTCCTAAATACCAAGAACAAAATCTTCCCCAAAGTGAATCTTCACATATTTCAAAATCCCCTCCGTATCCAAAAATATTAGCAATTGAGAAACCAACGATTTGACTGGAATTTGAAATTTTAAATGAATTGAATAATATCTGTGTCAAAATTCCCCTGTTACAATCCATAAAGGACATTCCAATTTATAGTAATTTGATCAAGGAATTTTGTATCAAGAAAGTGGGTAGGAAACAGAAATATCCTCCAACAGTACATTTGATAGGAGAATTGTCTGAATTCATATCAGATCAGCCTACAGTCACAAAGTATGCAAACCCAGGGAACCCCATAGTAACAATAACCATTAATAAGGTTCCCATTGTAAATACTCTCATTTACCTGGGGGCATCCATTAATGTTATGACTATTACTACCTTAGAGGAATTATAGTTGAAACCCCTCCTTAGACCTACCCCAACTATTTTGGAATTAGCAGATAAGACAAAAGTTATACCTGAAGGAATCTTGGATGATATCATAATCACATTAGAATCATGGGAATATCCAGTAGAATTTCTTGTCATTCATTCAAAGGATCATGCTAAAGGGCATCCCATTATCATGGGAAGACCTTGGTTGGCCACAACCAATGCATTTATTGGATGTAGAGAAGGTGAAATGACTATCTCTAATGGGATTTTTATACATAAGCTTACCATATACCCACCATCTCAACCTGTTTTAGAGAATATATGGTGGCTTTAATGTCCATATGAGAATGATAACTAGGAATAACCTGTGTTGGCTAGTGATCACTCCTGGGAACTTCAGGAGAAAACAACAGAGAATGTCCTAAATCAATTTATTTTTGTAATCATGTGTGTTGATTTTCCACAATATTTTCCGTAATTTGAGTACATGTTTGGTCAATAATTTCAAGAATAGTTGGACCCATCAACTTTGTCTTCAACAAATTTTATTTTTGAGATAGATGAATATGACATATCTTATACCATGCCTTATGAGATTAGTCCTGGGAAATTTCTACATATAAATTTCGGGCTAGATACAAATCAACAAGAACAATTAGTAAATGTCTTAAAGACCAATTAGGGGCATTCACCTGGGAATATGCTAATATGAAGGGTATACACCCCAACACGTGAATTCATCACATATATACCCAGGCAGAAGTAACACCTGTTAGGAAACCCCAAAGAAGAATGAATCTGGCACTAAAAGATATAGTAAAAGAGGAAATACAAAAACTATTGAATGTCGGTTTTATTTATCCAATCTCTGACAGTAAATGGGTATCCCCGCTTGTAGTGGTTCCAAAGAAAGTAACCAAAAAATGGAGAATTTGTGTTGACTTCCAGGAACTTAATAAGGCAACTCTCAAGGATTATTTTTCCCTTCCCTTCATCGACCAAGTCTTGGATACCTTGCCAGGGAAGCAATACTTTTCCTTCCTGGATGGATATAGCGGATACAACCAAATTCTCATAGCACTTGAGGATCAAGACAAGACTAATTTAACTTGTCCTTGGGGAACCTATGCCTATAGTGACTTACCATTTGGTTTGTGTAATGATCCTGCCACATTTCAATGAGTAGTATTAGGGATATTTGTTGACCTCATTCATGATTGTGTGGAAGTGTATATGGACGATTTTATAGTATACGGTAATACTTATCAGGAATCCCTAGATAATATGAAGAAAGTTCTTATTAGATGTCAAGAAATGAATCTATCCTTAAGTCATGAAAAATGTAAAATGTTATTGAGTGAAGGAGTAGTCTTAGGGAATCATGTTTCATCTGAAGGGATTTGTTAAGAACCAAACTTCAATATAGCATAGAAAAACCTCAGGAAAAGTAATCAACGCCTTGAAAAAGAGATAATTTCAGATAATAATCCTCTTCGAGGGAGCAACCTCCTTTTACCCCACTTAAATGTTCAAGTACAAGATGATTCAAAATGAAAATGTCTCCTTGGTATATATAGGAGACTAGGAGGTATAA
>ML800122.1:194213-210329 GCA_009831015.1 Picea engelmannii
TTTATATTATAAATACCATCTATCATTTGCTTCATCAAAATACAAATGTTGTGATTATATCTTTGATTTAAATAATGAGATTTATCTTTGAGTTTTAAATTGAATGATAAAATGCATAGATTGCTTCCAGATTTATCTTGTTGCAATCATGTATAATTATGAGATCACAGGTTTATGTTTGTGTTTACTTTTCTGTCATTAAAACCTAAGCTGTCAATACATGTTCTGAATTTATTTAGAACAATCATAAGGTTCATTGAAGATTTATCTCTTGGACATGGCAGTTGGATGTTCACCACTCATGCAGATGCTTGGATACACCTCACTAATTCATTGACATGATAGCTTCTTTTTATTTTTCTATCATTTACATATCATTGAAACTAGAATGTATGGTTCAGCTTTGATTATCCACATGTTCATGTTTCATTAACTTTTTTTGCAAGATTCTTTAAATTTATAAAAGAAAAATAATAAATATTTTTATGTGCTTTATTTATCTATTTCCTAGAAGCAATCATTTTTCACATCGATTTTCGTAAGTTTCGATTAAAACTTGCATCTTGTAAATCATGAGACTTATATATCTTCTGCTTAAATACAACTACTATAGTTACATTTGAACATATGTACATATATATAGTGTGTTTAGTAATTAATTAGTTATTTCTCTCTTTTATTCATTTCTTTTAGGATTCTTAGATTGGCTAACGGAGCCATTAAACCCGTCAGAACGAGTTACACCAAACGGCTTGGGTTTTTTAGACAACCCCGATCGGACTCGCTCTTTCATTTGATGGACGATCAATTTTGCCCATCAACACCCACAGAGCATATTTGAGCTTTGAATCCCAAGCTTTATTGTTGTCCTCTAACAGTCTTTTGATGATCTTTATCAGGATTTTGTTAGAGGACTCTTCTAATCCATTGCCTTGGGGATAGTAGGGGGTAGAGTGAATCAATTTGATTCCAAACTGTTCACAGAATTGGATCAATGGTTAAACCTTGAAAGATGTAGCATTGTCAGTGACAATCCTGCTTGGACAACCAAATCTTGTTATAATGTCCTCCAGAAAACCAATGATCATCATATGAGAAGAACTCCTTGTGGGGATAGCTTTTGTCCACTTGGTAAAATAATTTGTGGCAGTTAGGATCCATCTCTGTTGACCTCTTGATGCAGGATGAGTTTCCCCAATGAAGTCTAGGCCCCATTGCCGGAATGGCCTTGAAGCAACCACAAGCTTCAATGACAGAGACTTAAGTTGATGCTTCCCAGAAAATTTCTGACATTTGATACAAGCCCTGATTTTTGCACAGACATCAATGAATAGAGTAGGCCAGTCGTACCCAACCCTGAGAATTTTGTAAGCAGTGGTTTTCCAAAATAGATGTTCCCCACATAGGCTGTCATGGAAATCAAATATAATTTTTTGGGCCTCTCGTGGATCTAAACATCTCAGAAGCACACCGAGAGGATCTTTTCAATACAAGACATGGTCAATAAGGCAATATCTAATTTATTTGAGCTTTAAATCCCTTGCCTTTCTTTTTCCCATACCATCAGGGGGCCTTAATTATTGTAGAAAATATATAATGTCTTTATAACAGGCGCATTTTGCTAATGGAGGGTCATTTAAACGATCTTTATTAGACACTTCGTCTTGTTGATCTCTCGAGAAAGTGTTGACGAAGTCAACCCCCGGAGATTTACAATTAGATTCAACCAATATCTTGGCTAAACCTTGGCCTTTAACTAGTTTAGTGGGTTTTATTTCCAATCAAATTCAAGGATTTTGGAAATCCACTTGCTCCTCCTCCCGTCTATGTCAGGCTGAATGAGAATGACCTTGACAGAAGCTGAAGGAACATATGCGATGATTTTTTAATGTAGAACATAGACTCTAAAGGATTTGAGAGATTTCACTAAGGCATAGGTTGTTTCTCCATGTTGTCATATCTGACCTTTGCGTCTCTTAGTGCTCTGCTGAAAAAGGAAATAGGTTGCTCCAACCCTATATCATTCTTTTGCAGTAAAACAATGGTCATTGTATCAAATGAGGCAAAGGAAAAAATCAGAAAATCCTTGGAATAATCAGGACTGACTAGCACAAGTGCTTCAGTCAGTGCTTTTTTTATTTGGTTGAAGACTTTTCTGGATTCAGCAGTCCATTTTACTTTGTTCCCCTTCCTAAGCATGGTTGTGATATGCTTCACTAATTCAGCAAAATTTGAAACAATCCTTCTTCAGAAAATTGATTTTTCCCAGGAAGGACTGAACTTCTTTCTTGGATCTGGGAAGTGATAAGGATTGAAATATTCTACCCTGCTTGAATCAATCATGACCCCCTCAGCTAATAAAATGTGTCCTAACAATTTTCCTTCCTGCATGGTGAATAGATACTTCTTGGGATTTAGGGAGAGACCAAACCTTCTGCATTCTAAGAAGACCCTTCTAGATCTTGGCCATGTTCTTTATCAAATTTGGAGAAGACTGTTATGTCATCCAGATAGATGACCACAAATTTGTCTCTTTCTCCAATGAAGCCGATGTCCATGGCTCGTTGGAAGGTTGCTCATGTGTTCAGCAATCCAAAGGGAATTTTGGCATACATGAATGTGCCCCAAGGAGTAGTTAAGGTTTTACTTTATCTATCTTCAGGCAGGATAGAGATCTGATTGTAGCCAGAAAAGCCATCAATCATGGAGATCCTGGATGAGCCTTTCACCCTCTCCAACGTGTTCCATCTTTTGCAAAGGGTAATTGTCCTTCTTTGAGATTTTGTTCAGATTCCTGAAATCAACACAGAGTCTGATTTCTCTGCTCTTTTTCCTTACTGGAACCAAGTTGGCCACCCATTCAGAGTATCTCAAAGGGACAATGATTTGGGCATCCAGCAGCTTCTTTACCTCCCTTTCCATAATAAGCAGCAACATAGGATTTATCTGTCTTAATTTCTGTCTAAATGGTTTGGCCTCCTCTTTCAATGGGATATTATGCTCAATGACGGTTGTGTCGTATGTTCTGAGGTCTTCATGGGTCCAGGAAAACACATCAACAAATTATTTTAATAGCTCAGTATACTCAGTTCTCTGCTCCTTTGACAAGCTACTTGACAACTTGACAAATCTCGGCTCCTCCTATGTACCAATATTGCACTCATCTACATCAACATCCTCAGTTGGGCCTTTAAATTTTACTGCCACATTGTTCCCATCGAACAATATTTCCAAAGGAACTAGTCCATTTGGGATGTGGTTGCTAAGCAGCTGAACAATATGGTGATTAGCAATTTTATTTAGAAATACATCAGCATGAGGGTCACCTTCAGGATCATGATCCTGATCAATGTGCAATGCAGATAACTCATCAATAGACTCAAGAAATTTTATGATATCAAGATCATCCTCGAACACCTTCCAATACTTGATATTGTCAGGTACAAAGGGCCTATATATTACCTCAACATCATACCTAAGTTTGGGTGGCAAAGGGACTTTGAAATTTCTTGTTGATATAGCCAAAGAGTCAGCTATGACATTCTCTTCTCTTGGAATAAATGAAATTTTGAAAGCCGAGAAAAAACTGTCAACCAGGTCCCACACTTCATTTCTATATGATCTCAGTCGAGGATGTTTTTCCTAATATATATTTCTGATCTGTTGGAAAATCAACTTAGCATCCCCATACACTGATATCTCTTCAAGTCCCATGTCCTTTGCAGCCCTCAAACCTAAAATAAGAGCTTCATATTCTACCACATTATTGGTAGTTTCAAATTCTAACTTGAATGACAGAGATATAATTTCTTGAACAGGAGAAACAAGGACCACTCCCACTCTAGTGCCTTCTCTAGAAGAGGCTCCGTCGAAGAACATTTTCCACACAGAGGTAATCGGAAGAGAATATTCACAGAGGGTAAGGGACTGCTTTCTAAATTCAAGAGGGGCTTTGGGAGCATTGGTGAGCTGTAACAAGATGGATCCTAAATCAGCATCAAGGGAAAAAATAGGATGATTGGTGGGGTTTTCTTCATCACTAATGATATAGGCCAACTGATATTCTCTATACAGTCTTCTATGTTCCCCCCCAAATACAAGAATGGTAGCATATGTGAGGTCCATCTGCAATGTTCCTCCAAGCCTTTTTATCCAAGATATTGACAAAATCATGCCAAACTTGGGAGGAACATCAACTACCATGATATCCATGACCACACTTTTCATGGGCAACTGGAACAAGTTCACAACTAGATCTTTGATGACCCCAAGACGTTGTACTTTCCTAGTGTCAAAGGAATATAAGTCATGATAAGCCTTTGTGATTTCTAGTCCCAGTTCTTCCATAACATTTTTGGGCATGAGATAATGAGAGGCCCCTGAATCCATTAGAAAATTATGCAGTACCTTGTCATGTATGTTCAGTGACGTGTAGAAGGGAGGAGATGAATCATCTCTATCTTTTATCATAGGACCTAAATGATTGTCGGTCTCTCGTCTTGCAAATTAATTGAGTCTGAGGGATGATACAAAGGTTCAGGAAGCAACAGTTTAGATAGGGATCTCTGAAATTCTTCATGCTTGACCATCTCTAAGAGGGGTACCGAGATCCTAATATTATGAATTTCATGCTCAAAGTTAAAATGGGAGGGGGAATTTAGAATTTATTTTATCTCTGGGATAAAACCTTTGGCTACTGGTGGGGGATTTTGTGCTTTCTTTTCCTTCCTATTATTTGTTGCATCTCTAGCAGGCTTGTATACTCTAGGAGGTTGATCAAGGATGTCATACTTCCCATGTTTCTTCTTAAACCTGAGGTTATATCTATTTGGGTTGTCGCTGGATTTATCCCCCTTGATCAGCTCATTTAATTGGATATATGTTGATTGAGTTAAGTGAGGAGAAGGAGATGCATCTTCAAGACAGTGAATTTTTGGGTCAAGGTCCTCTTCCTCTCTACCATCATCTGTGACAAGGTTGTTCTGAAGAGGGGTTTGTATTTTTTGATCATCCATATCTATGTTTCGAGAATCTCTTTTCATAATTTGAGGAGCATTGTTATTTGACCTCTTGAAGTTTC
The DNA here is from genome assembly GCA_009831015.1 of Picea engelmannii. NCBI lineage: Eukaryota > Viridiplantae > Streptophyta > Pinopsida > Pinales > Pinaceae > Picea > Picea engelmannii. Next base: position 199,294 of record ML800122.1, read on the forward strand.
CTAATCTGTTATCAATATTTTGAGGACTTTTGTGTGTCTTCTTCCCCTCTACTTCCAATCTTTCCATTGTAGTTGAAAGTGATTTTAGTAACTTGGTTACTTCATCCATTTTAGGGGGGTAGCAGAAGAACCGGAGGTGGAGGCTTTAGATCTTCCCCTTGGTATGTCCTTATCAGCCTTATTCCCAAGTCGGTTAACTGCCAATATGTTAGAGTCTACTTCCAGGGCTGAATCTTGCATATGAGCCAAGGAAGTAGCTCTTCTCTCTTTTAACAGGAGGCATAAGTCAGGGTCAAAAGAAACAGCATAGGTTATTTTGGCAGAGGCTTTTGTGGGATTTATCTCTGCAGGGATCTTATTGTACATTTTGTTGAATATTTTGGAGAAGTCAGAGACAAACTCTCCCTCGTTTCTCGTTAGGGACCCGAACTCTGTGATATAATACATAAAGTCTTTTTTATCCCCCCATTGTCTCAAGAAAACATCATCCAAAGCCTCAATCCCAGCAATGGATCTAGGGGTCAATCCCCTAATGCATTTCCTAACATCACCATCAAGGCTTTAGACAAAGACTCTCATCCACACATCTTCATTTTCAATATTTATATTGTCTGCATAACTGTAAAAGGAAGCAAGGTGTTCTTCGGAAGTTATGTCTTCTTCTCCTATGAATTTGGGCATGTATTTCAGGTAATCTCCAGTAGGGAGGGCATTCATTGGCTGAGGTAAAATTAGAGGGTAATATCTTGTAGCCACTATGGCATCCATTCTAATCCTAGGGGGATTAGAACCTGCCATTGGGATGTGAGGTGGAGGAGAATTAGGAGGGGATGGAGTTCGAACATGGGAGACTATAACTGAGCTTCCAGGAGGGAAAGGAAACAACAGAGGATTTGGATAAAAGGCTACAGGGATAGAGGGAACAAAGGTTTCCCTTTCTTCAAAATCAGTAACTCTAATAGGAGGAGGGGTAATAAAACCTACAGTTGGAAAATATTTTGAGTTCTGGGGTCTAGACCAAGGTACAAACTCAGGGGAAATAGGAGTGACAAATCTTTCTCCTTCCAATCCAAAACCAGGACGAGAAAACTCAACAGGAACACTCCCACACTTTAGACTTCAGGAAACTCCAACAGATGGTATAATTGGAAAACGAGAAACATACATTGGAGTTTCAACAAGCGGATAATGAAAATCATCAGAAATAACTAGTTCAACAGTAGAATTACTTTCTCAAAGGGCCTTTCCCTTTCTGATAATTTTCTCTAAGTCAAATTCAGGTGTTGCTAGAGGAAGTTGTGGATTAGGCCTCGTGTGTTTTCCTCTAGAAGCCACATCTGAAATAATGTAGTCACCATTGGATTCACCTCAACGGAGTCGCTAGGTGCACAGTTGCAATCTTCGATGTACTAAGTTCTGATGCACCTTCAGAACCAGTAAGCTTTTTCATTCAATCCCAGGCAAAATCTTCAATTTCATCCCTGGAAACAGCACCAAAAATGTTAGCACCAGAAGTCACCTCTGGATTGCGACAAAGGTAAGCCCAGTGCCCATTAGTTTGTATGTCACAATGAATAAATTAAAGGGGGTCAAATGGGTGCAGACGTAAGAAAATGTCGCTTTAAATTAGAAATATGGACCAGGCTATGCGTGGGCAGGTGAGATCTTGATTTAACTTCAGTTAGTAAATTGTAGTAAAGGATGAGTAGGGGGAGAACTGGTGAGGAGATGTAGAGGTCTTCTATGGACATCGGGTCTTCCAGCATCCTAAGGAGGAAAATCTTCGAATACAAGATCTTCTTGAACCCAAAACTTTAGGAAATTGAAAACGTCATAATAATAATGCAATCAAACATACATTACAATACAGTCACAACAAATCGATTGGATCACCCATGCCCAAGTCTTCAATATCAGAAGAAAAAGAGATGATAAGAAAGATGACTATCATTAAACAAGAAGTCTCAAATGGAAACACATAACCAGAGAACTAGAGGCTTCATTAAAACTTTACAATACGGGAGCTTAGCTCAACCATCAACCTTAACAAAATATTAAAACTGAGTATTTACACTCAGAACATATTTCCACCACCGGGAGTGTGATCTAGCCACTACAATCAAGGCTTTGTGTCTGCATCTCCTTTTGTCAGTCTGTACATGCATTCTTATGTCAGACGCGAGTTCAGATCAATATGGGCTTTGTAAGAAAGTCTGCAGACGGGGGAACTTCAGACTGACAGTTTTCTTCCATGGCCATCTCTTCTATGCTTTCTATTTATGTGGTGAAACGAGGTTTCAACCACCTTCCCCAATTTCATTAACTACCTTCATCGAGATCAGAGCAAGGCCTGACACCCATGAATGTTCCAAAAAGTGCCTACGACTCCTTCCAACTGATCTCGTCATATTGAAACCACGTCGATATTCTACTGAGACCAAGACGGGTGCTTTGATATTTTGCGTGGCTCCATTCCCTTGCCCCACGATACCGCGGGCCATGACCTCATGCTTATCCATATGAAATCTCGGGATTTCACATTTCGGGGGGGCTTCACTCCCCTTGATTTCAAATATCCTGATGTTTTATCCCACGAAATGACACATATATATTGACGATCAAATTTTCCTTGATTCTGACAGCCATGATTAACATCGGCATTTTGGGAATCGGAGCGTCATGCTTTTCTCCATGATAAAACCCCTTAAACCCGAGATCGTGATTTCTCTTATGCTACCATGTGCTCCCCTAGCTGGATGGCTCAGATCATTTTGTGACTTTATGTTTCGCAAGTTTTCATGGTTCTTCCCTTTGACCCTTCTGACTCGTGAAATTGTGACTATGTTGATCGTGCACCACGTGTCCTTCTTAAATGAATGGCTCCGATCATTTCACGATTTTGAATTTCATGAGTCTTTGTGACTCTACCCTTTGACTGCTCCATCCTGTGAGTCAGCAAAATGATTAATCTTGAGCCATGTGTCCTTCCCAGGATCAACGGCTAGGATTGGCCTTGCGATTTCAAAACTTTGACGCTATACTTCATGCAACTCTATGATCTCGATCACCCGATGGCCATCGATCCGATATGCCTGATGGATCTCTGCCATTGAAAGATGATCTTGCTTGCTCGCTTGATTTAAGTCCGTACCATCCCACTCTAAGTGTTGTTCTTGTTCTTATGGTTGTGGTTTTTGTGAACAATTACCTAGATGAATGATTGAGGGCTCGGGAAAACAAATGATCAGTGACAAAGTTCAAGAGAGAAGTGATTGGTTTAGAGAAAACATGTCAATCCAATGGAAGAAGGAAGACAGAAGAAAAGATACAAGCCGAGAGGAAAAACTTAGAATTGGGTCTGCAAAGGAGGAGAGATAGGAAAAAATACGGACTTAGGTAGAAACCACAAACCCTTAAGGGTTTACAAGTTTATGTGATAACAGGTTGGTTCCTTATGAGGTATTTCCCATGTATGATAATGGGGTTGTTAAGATAAAAGCAATTGATGATGGACAAGTCTCTTTCGTAGTGAATGGACATCGACTTAAACTTTACCACAGATCCATTTCCAAAGAATATTTTCTACATTTCATGTCAACCGACAAGGCATTGGCCTTGGTGGATGGGTAAGTTTCTTCTCCCTCCCCCTATCCTTGAAACTTTTTTATTTATGATTGTACATATGTAAATATTTTAAAGTGTGTTTTTTTTGTTATCAACAATTTTAGAGGTTTCTGCAGCTGTTCATCTAATCACAAGTGGACAACTCCAAGGAGACAAAAAGGGAAGTGTTTTACTTTAGAATAAGATGTTGCTATATTTGAACTATGTTTTCTTCTTAAGCATCAATTGGATAATGACTTTTTATTATTCTTAGAAATTTTCTGCTTTAAATTAGCCATTTTTACAAGATTTATATCTTCCTTTCTCTCAAGGCATATTTCATGACAGTTGCTCATAACCTCCACCACTAGAGGATATAAGGAAGAGACACTTTGTCTTATCAAACCTACAACTTACTAGTACAGTTTCCCCAAGAAGTAGGTGAGTAAAGTATCTCTATGAAAGAGTAGCAAGAAGGTCTGATTAGCGGTTAACCATGGAAACATCAATATAACTTCAAAAAAGAAGAAAGTGAGTAGGGAATGAAGATACCTTTCTATTCTTTTCCAATGGTACCATCCACTACACATTAAAAATGCTTGATTATACCATATCTTTAGATTGGCTATGCCCACTTAAGTATCCCTTACATCAAGAAAACCTATAAGGAATACATAAAGAAGAGTCAACCTCTAACTTAAATACTATCCCAGTCCAAAATAAAAATAAAAATTTCAAAGTTTCCTCCCCATATTGCAAAAATAAATATTTATACACAAATCTTAAAAGATGGTGGACCAGTCTCTATTGTAAAAGGGTGTAAGAGGCTAACCCGTCAGGATACTGAACAGGTCTGCGGGCAGCGGGTACCGGCCTATGGTTTTACTAGGTAAAATCATCAGAGTACTGAACAGGCTTGCCGGCAGCGGGGCATTCTACCTAAGGAGGGTGATGATCTAACAAACAATAAATAAAATTCCTAAATCTTAAAACTTGTCGTGATGTATGACACTACTTGTAGGTAAAGCCGAAAAGAAGTATGCATGGTTAAGAAAAGGTAAATGAACTCCATCAATCTGCCATTGGGAACTAGCTTTAAGACAATCCTAAGACTCTCTCGCCTACCTCTTCTTAACTATATGTAGGATGTTTTGTCCTACAGGTGGGGCCATATTTTAACCGTCTTGTCAGACTAATGTGTGAAATTTATCTCTACACTTGGAAAAATGTAAATATTAGGCTATTGGGAGAATTGATTGGTTTCCTATATCTTTTATTGTGAGGTTTCACAATACTTAGGAGTGGGGGAGGGGTTTCCTGAGATGAAAAATGATACACACTGCCATCTGTATTACAAGACATGAGAAGAGGAAGTAGAATCTCTGTCAAAATTTTGTCATATTGTTTTTACAATATCCCGAGCTATTATATCAGTAGTTGTTTGTATTGGTATGATAAGTTCGATACTGTTGATATAACTTTGTGTGTTATAGGCCTACTGTGCATTTTTATTTTTATTTATGAAATGGAAGAATGCTTATACTTAATTGTTTCTTGTAACAATTACATATCAATAACAACTGCTAAATACTCACTCCCATATGTATTACAATCCTGTGAAAAGAGGAACAGTTGTTTGAATTGTTACAGATCGATGACAAGGAAATAAAAAATGGATAATATTATCCTATCCATACTCTTTTTCACCATGCCTGCCAAAAATTGTCCAAACTAAGTGCTATGGGCGAACATTCGTTTACTATGAGATAATTTCCACTTACACAGGAGGACCAGATGGAGTGCCATATGGAGGATTGAGTGAGGTATTGTATACAATATAATGATCATGATCGTGTTTAGGTATGATCATTTGAATTGATTACACCCATTACAGTGATGAATTATATGAATTAAATGGTGTATTTTTCAAACTTCATTTTGGTGATCAAATTAAAATTATAAATGCATTTTATGATCAAATGTCCAAGTCGAAGACTTGGAAATTGATCTAATTTCTTATACGTTTTTTTTTACCTCCAAAGTACACACCATTAGAATTCAAACTCGGCGCAATTATGATCACACATGGCATTCTTGTATGATGAATTCACCCACGATTCAACCATTTCCTTCACAATTGCATTAAGAAACGGGTACTCTGTCCTAATTGCTCATAGTACCCTTTCTATTTCACTCATCCTCTTCTTGTTGTGCCACGCTCACCCTCTACCCGATTTTGACCTCCTTCTCATCCCTTTCTCTATAACCATGCCCAACCATTATGAACCATCTTCCTACACTGAGCTATTGGCCATTCCAAAATTCCCAGTTTGTCGAGAAGTCTTCCTTTGAATGGGTTGGGGACCGTTCCTAGTCAATTTGTAAGGGCACAATGATGGCGTCTCTCTCCAATTCTCTCTCGGGTTTGATGGGAGACTTGCTCACATAGGTAATTTGGTCTTTACAGTCTTGGAGGAATTTGTTTCCTCAACCACAAAATTTCCATGGGTTGGGGATCGGTGGTTCAAACACCATCAACTGCCACATCCAAGTTATAACAGGGTGTTCAAGCCCGAATTCCAAAATGTCTCTGGAGCCAAAGGTTATTCGAAAGAATGGATCAAAGATGAATTGATCAACCCTCTTATTGTAATTACCAGGCTCATCACGTGTTAAGGTAGGTACTATGTTTTTAATTCCTATCATTTCCATCTTTTGGCCCATTTCCAATTCAATAAACCCCTAAATTTTCCCTTCTACTTTCTGACAAGCCTAGAGTGTTGAACACACCTACCACACTTAGAGGGTGGGGGTGAATGAGTGTGGGGATATTTTCCCAAAACTTCCTTCTTACACAAAAACTCCTTAGTTAACATTCAAAATTTTCTCATTACTCATTGTTGTCATTTATAATCAGTTAGATGTGAATACATATCAGCAACATATCATCAACAAATCATCTCCATAAGGAACACAAAATGTATGTACAATTTTTCTTTTTATTATGGACTTCAATCTGAGGGTTTTTCAGCAACAACTGAATAGAGTACAACTATACAAGAGCACCAGCTCTATATGCAAGACTCGGCTTACATTCTCAGCACCAACTAAGATGAGGCAACAATCCTAAATAGATATCAATCTGTCAACATAAACAAGTGCATCAACCATGCACCAACCTGTAATCAACCTGTACCATAAACAAGTGCATCCAACCATGTACCAAGTATATACCAATCATGTGTCAAATAATCATCACCAATGACTCATCAATATGTACCAACATCATCAACTATACACCTCATGTATGTGCCAACTCATCAACTGCTTGTCACAACCATGACTAGTTTTGGATTAGTCAACAACCCCAACTTAAAATAATCATAACTTTGTACCTGCAATGAATGAAGATCCGAAAATTATACACAATGTTCTTCAATTTGTTTTATGCAATTCCTCCAGGTGTAACTACGTGTAACCTCTCAAAAAAGGCGTTATATCAAAACTAGCATACCTTGTTGAATTATGGCTTATTCTAGAGAGTGACCTTGTAGAGCGTGGCCTGCATAAAATATTCATTGAATTGATATGAAACAGTTACACAACATACTACAGACTTCACCCTAACCAACACATTTTCTCTCACTTAATTTGGATCTGTTATAAATATGTTATGATGTTTTTACCCGAAACACCTATTTTTGACTAGTTTCAGGACTAGCCACAAACCCTATATTCAATAGAGTGTAACTCCAAAAATGAAATGACCCACAAGATTAACGTTTTACCATAGATACTTCGGTATGTTTTCTCAATGGCATAGAAATTTCACGGTCTGAATCATTATAGAAAAAACATTATAGCCAAAATGGTGAGATGACCTGTAAATAACCTACCTTAGAAAGCACCATCAAAAGAATTTATCCTTCCTTGCATTTCAGCCTTATTTTCTTCACCTTTCCTCATAATTTTGGCTTATATATCCTTGGTTACCAAAAACACATATAGATATTCAATATTCTCGAGTGTGATTAAAATGAGAGATCCTTGACTCCTATTTATACTCTCCAAGTACCTTCCTTAAAAACATCTTCTAGGTCACTTGGCCCCACTTTCCTTATTTTAGGGTTAACCCACTTCTAATTTATCCATTAAATTTATTATTTAAATAATTTATTTTGTATTCACTTTGAATTATAGTACACTCATCACTTCACTTTATTATTTACCTTTTAAAATCCCTTAAACCAATTTCACTACTTTGACCTTTTGGGGCTTCTAGATGACATGTGAGGGTCCTCCAACTTTGTAAGGCCATAACTCTCAAACCGTGAGGAGTTATGTGGAGTTCCACATACCACCAGAAATGGAATGACATTTACTATTCATATAGAATAGTATTGTCTGAAAATATATCATAACTTGTACCGTTACCCATCAAACAAACTTGGGTCCATTACCCAGACCCGGGGTCTCCAACTTCTCATGGCCATAACTCTCTAACCATGAGAAGTTATGTGACATTCTACATACCACCGAAAATGGCATGACAAGCACTATACATCTAGGATAGTTTCACCAACAATTTCCTTGATCTTCTTATCATTATTCTACATACAAGCATGGGTCCTCCAACCATTCTTCTAGGATAACTCAATCCGCAAAGCGTCTTCCCGTGAGGGATTTCACCATAAGGGGACCACTTTGGATTTCATCCATTTGTGAAACTTATCAATCATGATAAGACAATAATGAGTCATCTATACATTTTTCCAACAATGCATCATATACCAATGAAACCACATCGATCCATCTTCATCATGTATCCATGACAACTCATTGATCCATCTTCATCATATCAATGACAACTCATTGATCCATCTTCATCATATCAATGACAACTCATTGATCCATATTCATCTATGCATCCTCATCAAGTACAATACATATTATATTACATCAATCATCAATCAATCAATCCTTTGACATCAATCAATCAAACCATTGGCATTAATGACAACATGATCTAACAATCTCCCCCTTTGGCATTGATGGAAATACCAACATTGGTGTCAACACCAATTACCAATGATTGATGTCAACATGTAGATAAGGCATGATATACATCAATAGTCAATGTGACTATCTCTCCCTATCAATAAACATCAATCACATCAGTGTGATTAACTCTCCCCCTTTGACATCAATGGAAAAAATCCATTCTCATCTTGGGGCTTCTCCCCTATCTTGAACTCTCCTTGGGGCTACTCCCCCTGTCTGAATGCCTTTGATCTTCCTCTAATAAATCTCTCCCCTTTTGAACAAGGGATATCACTCTGATGTAATGTTGAAGATACATCGAACATACTCCCCCTATGACCATTTCTCCCCCTAAAATTATGCTCCTTTTCTCTTTCTTCAAGTATAGGGCTCTTTTCTAGATTTACATCTAATAAATATCTCCTCCTGGAATCATGGGAAGAATAATGACTCCCCCTATGGGTATTTCTCCCCTATCTTTTCTGCAAGATGAACATTGTTCTACCATATAACGATCCTTGGACCTGTTCATGCATAAAACTCATGCCATACCAAGCATCATGAAGAAAAAGATATGTCAACAATGAAATAAAGAATCACGAGCAAAATATCAACCAAATACATCTTGTACAAAATGTGTGCTCATCATGCACAACACCTATGTACATCAACATCATAAAATGTGCCAAAAGACATCATCCAAGGAATGTATCAATCATATGCCTTTATCAACATGCCAACATGTGCATCTATCAATATGCCAACCATGTGCATCTACCAACATGCCAAACAATGTATCATATCACTCGTGATATGTCTCCATCATGAACCAAGTGCCACAATCATGTATCTCAAACAAATACCAATTGTTGTGCTAATCAAGTAGTACCAATGGTGTAGTATCATCAAGCATATTCCATCTATGAGTGTACCAAACATGTACATTACCATGCACCAATACCACAAAATGATGAATCCCATATATGTATATCAAATCCTCCACAAAACATGTGCCAATCAAACTGCTAGTAGGTGCCTCTTCCAATGTACTAGAAAAGTACCAATCATGCATCAACTATAGATCAACAATGATGTACAACATGATAACCTCATCAACTCACCAACAATATGTCTCAACATGTATCCCAATCCATATGAAATATGCATGCACCATGATATCAACATATGCTTCCAATAATACATCATAAGATATACTAGTCATGTACACCACCATCAACATCACAAAATGATTAATCCCAACAGATCAGCATCAATCCATTCTCTTGGGTTAGTGCCATGCATCCAATATTTATTTTTATTATACCATTGTGTGATCTCACCATGAAAACCTAGAGAAAATAGTGTCAGAACCTGCAATAGACAATGTCAGATCCTGCAATACAGAGTTATACCATCACATCAAACTCCAATTCATGTGCATTGTCTTTTTCCCAAGGCTATACAACATATACGCAGCCTGCTGCACAACAGAGCATGTGTGTACGTGACCTATTCAAGGTCATCATGCGTATGCACGCGACTGTCACCATTGTCACCCGTGTGTACCTTGGTAGATGACACTTTTGTACTTCCCTTCAATCTTTCATTCTGATATGGCTTCTCTGTCTTCTTCACCCACTTCTGTAGATGACTCTTCTCCTCAGAACTTGAGCTCTGAGAATCCATATTTTCAAATATATCTCCCTTTCTTACTTCATTCCTTCTTCTAGCCATGCTATGTGAAGTCCTCATCATGGACTTTCTTCTTGTGTTCCAGCACTCCTAGGATTTGTGTCCAAATCCACTACAGCTGTAGCATCTCATAGAGTTACAATGAACAACAATATGTCCTACTTGATCACATCTCCAACACCTTGTGGTGTTATAGAATCTTCCATTATATCTCCTTTCATAACATCTACATTCAAAAGCTTTGTGACCATATCCATTACATGAATAACAATGCCCATGAAAAATAATTTCATACCTTTTCTTTGGTGTCCCAAAAGTAGCTTCTTGATGTTTTCCTTGTTGTGTTCTTTTGAAATCTTCTTTGTCTTGTGTAGATGGTTCTTTTGCAAAATTGTCTTCCTTCTTTGATGGACTTACCTCATGCTTCTTTGAGGTGCTTGCTTCAACATGTGTATCTTCTCCTTTGTATCCAAGGCCTTATTTATCACATGGTGGTCTTTGATTTTCCAATATCTCATCCAAGATTCTTGAGCTATTCAAGAATTTGTTTGACTTCTCTACCTTCTTTCTAATGTCAACAATTTCAGCTTCTAGCTTACAACATGACTCTTTCTTTTCATTTATTTTAATCTTCAATAGTTCCTCTACTCTTTTGTCTTCTTCAATTTGGGTCTTGAGATGAATAATGATTTCAAAAATTT
>ML800122.1:220457-244818 GCA_009831015.1 Picea engelmannii
TTCTACAAGATGAACATTGTGCTACCATATAACGATCCTTGGACCTGTTCATGCATCAAACTCATGCCATACCAAGCATCATGAAGAAAAAGATATGTCAACAATGAAATAAAGAATCATGAGCAAAATATCAACCAAGTACACCATGTACAAAATGTGTGCTCATCATGCACAACACCTATGTACATCAACATCATGCAATGTGCCAAAAGATATCATCCATGGAATGCATCAATCATATGCCTTTATCAACATGCCAACATGTGCATCTACCAATATCCCAACCATGTGCCTCCACCAATATGCCAACCATGTGCATCTACCAATATTCCAACCATGTGCATCTACCAACATGCCAAACAATGTATCATATCACTCGTGATGTGTCTCCATCATGAACCAAGTGCCACAATCATGTATCTCAAACAAATGTCAATTGTTGTGTTAATCAAGTAGTACCAATGGTGTAGTATCATCAAGCATATGTCATCTATGAGTGTACCAAACATGTACATTACCATTCACCAATACCAAAAAATGATGAATCCCATATATGTATGTCAAATCCTCCATAAAACATGTGCCAATCAAACTGCTAGTAGGTGCCTCTTCCAATGTACTAGAAAAGTACCAATCATGCATCAACTATAGATCAACAATGATGTACAACATGATCACCTCATAAACTCACCAACCATATGTCTCAACATGTAGCCCAATCCATGTGCAAAATGCATGCACCATGATATCAACATATGCTTCCAATAATACATCATAAGATATACCAGCCATGTACACCACCATAAACATCACAAAATGATTAATCCCAACAGATCAGCATGAATCCATACTCTTGGGTTAGTTCCATGCACCCAATATTTATTTTTATTATACCATTGTGTGATCTCACCATGAAAACCTGCAGGAAACAGTGTCAGAACCTGTAATAAACAATGTCAGATCCTGCAATACAGAGTTGTACAATCACATCAAACTCCAAGTCATGTGCATTTCTTTTTTCCCAAGGCTTTTCAACATATACGCAACGTGTTCCACAACAGAGCGCGTGTGTACGCGACCTATTCAAGGTAAGAACGTGTGTGCATGCGACTATCACCACTGTCACCCGCATGTGCCTCAGTAGATGACATTTTTGTACTTCCCTTCAGTCTTTCATTCTGATATGGCTGCTTTGTCTTCTTCACCGACTTCTGTAGATGACCCTTCTCCTCAGAACTTGAGCTCTGAGCATCCATATTTTCAAAGATATCTCCCTTTCTTACTTCATTCCTTCTTCTATCCATGCTATGTGAAGTCCTCATCATGGACTTTCTTCTTGTGTTCCAGCACTCCTGGGATTTGTGGCCAAATCCACTACAGTTGTAGCATCTCATAGAGTTATAGTGAACAACAATATGTCCTACTTGATCACATATCCAACACCTTATGGTGTTATAGAATCTTCCATTATATCTCGTTTCATAAGATCTACATTCAAAAGCTTTGTGACCATATCCATTACATGAATAACAATGCCCATGAAAAATACTTTCATACCTTTTCTTTGGTGTCCCAAAAGTAGCTTCTTGATGTCTTCCTTGCTGTGTTCTTTTGAAATCTTCTTTGTCTTGTGTAGATGGTTGTTTTGCAACATTGTCTTCCTTCTTTGATGGACTTACCTCATGATTCTTTGAGGTTCTTGCTTCAACATGTATATCTTCTCCTTTGTATCCAAGACCTGATTTATCACATGGTGGTCTTTGAATTTCCAATATCTCATCCAAGATTCTTGAGCTATTCAAGAATTTGTTTGAATTCTCTACCTTCTTTCTAAGGTCAACAATTTCAACTTCTAGCTTACAACATGACTCTTCCTTTTCATTTATTTGAATCTTCAATAGTTCCTCTATTCTTTTGGCTTCTTCAATTTGGGTCTTGAGATGAATAATGGTTTCAAAACTTTTGCTAATCTCATCATCTATATTCATGTCTTCTTTTCCATTCTTTAGTCTGGTAATCTCTTCTTCATTTTCTTCTAATTTAGAAATCTCTTCTTGTTCTTTGAGCATTCCCTTTAACTTCAAGATGTGCCTTTGACTCCTCCTAAGAAACTTCTTAGTGTTATCTGAAAGATAGTTATAGTGTGTATAAAAATCATCACTCCTATACATGTATAAACCCTCTTCAATTTCCTTTTCAAGTTCTAATAGATTTTCTTCTATTCTTTCCATGGGATAACTATCATCAAACTTTACACAAACTATTGCCAGATCATCTTCTTTACTTGAGAAAAATTCAACATCATCTCACTTTGAATTATTGCAATCAAGAGTCTTGGGAGATTCTTTACCTTCAATATCTTCCTTCTTGCCAACACCATCACATGATTTTTTTCCTTCATTTGAAATGTCTTCAAGATCTTCCTTTGTGATATCATTACTTGATTCTTTATCTTCACTTAAAATGTTTTCAAAATAGCATTTAGAAACAATACATTCAAGAGTTTTTTATGATTCTTTACCTTTGATGATCTTGATGGAGTGGTCTTCAATTTCTTCCTTCTCCTTCTTGCTTTGATATGTCTCCTCTAGCTTTAGACATATATCCTTGGTGGAAGTGCATTGTCCCATGCTCTCTTTGATAGGGCTTGAGAGTCCACTAAGAATGGTCTTGAGAGCTAATGCATCATTCTTTTTTCCTTCCCTTTGAGTTGCAAACTTTGAATTCTTCTTCAATGGAACATATCCACTGATGGTTGCCTTCCAAATAGTTTCTCCCATTGTCTTCAAATATAATCTCATCTCTATTCTCCAAGTGGAATATTTTTCCTCATCAAGGATTGGAACTTCATCATCCATTTGTGTCTATGGATCTCCTTCAAGCTTGTTAAGGCTTGTAGTGAAGGCCCGCTATGATAATAATTGTTGGACACACCTACCACACTTAGAGGGGGGGTGAATGAATGTGGGGATGTTTTTCCCAAAACTTCCCTCTTACACAAAAACTCCTTAGTTAACATTCAACATTTTCTCATTACTCGTTGTTGTCATTTATAATCAGTTAGATGTGAATACATATCAGCAACATATCATCAACAAATCATCTCCACAAGGAACACAAAGAACACAAGATGTATGTACAATTTTTCTTTTTATTATAGACTTCAATCCTGGGTTTTTTCAGCAACAACTGAAATTATAGAGTACAAATCTACAAGAGCACCAGCTCTATATGCAAGACTCAACTTACATTCTCATCACCAACTGAGATGAGGTAACAATCCTCAACATATATCAATCTACCAACATAAACAAGTGCACCAACCTGTGCCAAACAACATGTACCATAAACAAGTGCATCCAACCATGTACCAAGTATATACCATTCATGTGTCAAATAATCATCAAAAATGACTCATCAGTATGTACCAACATCATCAACTATACACCTCATGTATGTGCCAACTCATCAACTGCTTGTCTCAACCATGACTAGTTTTGGATTAGTCAGCAACCCCAACTTGAAATAATCATAACTTTGTACCTGTAATGAATGAAGATCTAAAACTGTTAAAAAATGTTCTTTGGTGTTTTTTATGCAATTAATCCAGGTGACACTACTTGGAACCTCTCAGAAAAGGTGTTATAGAAAAAATGGCATACCTTGCTGAATTATGGCTTATTCTAGAGAGCGACCTTGTAGAGCATGGCCCGCACAAAATATTCATTGAATTGATCTAAAACTATTACACAACATACTACAACCTATACCCTAACCAACACATTTTGTCTCATTGAATTTGGATCTGTTATGAATAATTTATAACATTTTTACCTGAAACACATGTTTTTGACTAGTTTCAGGACTAGCCACAAACCCTATTTTCCACGGAGTGTAACTCCCAATATACAATGACCCACAAGCTGAATTTTTTACCACAGATACTTGGGTATGTTTTATCAATGGAATAGAAATTTCACATTCTGAATCATTATAGAAAAAACATTATAGATAAAATGGTGAGATGACCTGTAAATAACATACCTTAGAAAGCACCATCAAAAGAATTTATCCTCCCTTGCATTTTGGCCTTCTTTTCTTCACCTTTCCTCAGAATTTTGGCTTACATATCCTTGGTTACCTCAGACACATATAGATATTCAATATTCTCAAGTTTGATTAAAATTAGAGAGCCTTGCCTCTTATTTATACTCTCCAAGTAGCTTCCTTAAAAACATCTTTGAGGTCACTTGGCCCCACTTTCCTTATTTTAGGGTAAACCCACTTCTAATTTCTCCATTAAATTTATTATTTAAATAATTTATTTTGTATTCACTTTGAATTATAGTACACTCATCACTTCACTTTATTATTTACCTTTTAAAATCCCTTAAACCACTTTGACTACTTTGACCTTTTGGGGCTTCTAGATGACATGTGAGGGTCCTCCAACTTCGTAAGCCCATAACTCTCAAACCGTGAGGAGTTATGTGATGTTACACATACCACCAGAAATGGAATGACATGTACTATTCATATAGAATAGTATTGTCTGAAAATATATCATAGCTCATACCGTTACCCATCAAACAAACTTGGGTCCATTACCCAGACCTGGGGTCTCCAACTTCTCATGTCCATAACTCTCTAACCGTGAGGAGTTATGTGGCATTCTACATACCACCGGAAATGGCATGACAAGCACTATACATCTAGGATATTTTCACCAAAAATTTCCTTGATCTTCTTATCATTATTCCACATACAAGCATGGGTCCTCCAACCATTCTTCTAGGATAACTCAATCCGCAAAGCATCTTCCCATGAGGGATTTCACCATAAGGGGACCACTTTGGAGTTCATCCACTTGTGCAACTTATCAATAATGATAAGACAATAATGAGCCATCTATACATTTTTCCAACAATGCATCATATACCAATGAAACCACATCGATCCATATCCATCATGTATCAATGACAACTCATTGATCCATCTTCATCATATCAATGACAACTCATTGATCCATCTTCATCTATGCATTCTCATCAAGGACAATACATATTATATTACATCAATCACCAATCAATCAATCCTTTGACATCAATCAATCAAACCATTGGCATCAATGACAACATGATCTAACAATCTCCCCCTTTGGCATTGATGGCAATACCAACATTGATGTCAACACCAATTACCAATTATTGATGTCAACATGTAGATAAGGCATCTTATACATCAATATTCAATGTAACTATCTCTCCCCATCAATAAACATTAATCACATCAATGTGATTAAATCTCCCCCTTTGACATCAATGGAAAAGGGCCATTCTCATCTTGGGGTTTCTCCCCTTGCTTGAAATCTCCTTGGGGTTGCTCCCCCTTTCTGAATGCCTTTGATATTCCTCTAAATAATATCTCCCCTTTTGAACAATGGATAGCACTCTGATGTAATGCTGAAGATACATCGAACATACTCCCCATGTGACCATTTCTCCCCCTGAAATTATGCTCCTATTCTCTTTCTTCAAGTATAGGGCTCTTTTCTAGATTTACATGTAATAAATATCTCCTCCAAAATCATGGGAAGAATAATGACTCCCCCTATGGGTATGTATCCCCTATCTTTTCTGCAAGATGAACATATATAACGATCCTTGAACCTGTTCATGCATCAAACGCATGCCATACCAAGCATCATGAAGCAAAAGATATGTAAACAATGAAATAAAGAATCACGAGAAAAATATCAACCAAGTACATCATGTACAAAATGTGTGCACATCATGCACAACACCTATGTACATCAACATCATGCAATGTGCCAAAAGATATCATCCATGGAATATATCAATCATATGCCTTTACCAATATGCCAACCATGTGCATCCACCAATATGCCAACCATGTGCATCTACCAACATGCCAAACAATGTATCATATCACTCGTGATATGTCTCCATCATGAACCAAGTGCCACAATCATGTATCTCAAGCAAATGCCAATTATTGTGTTAATCAAGTAGTACCAATGGTGTAGTATCATCAAGCATATGCCATCTATGAGTGTACCAAACATGTACATTACCATGCACCAATACCACAAAATGATGAATCCCATATATGTATGTCAAGTCCTCCATAAAACATGTGCCAATCAAACCGCTAGTAGGTGCCTCTTCCAATGTACTAGAAAAGTACCAATCATGCATCAACTATAGATCAACAATGATGTACAACATGATCACCTCATCAACTCACCAACCATATGGCTCAACATGTAGCCCAATCCATATGAAAAATGCATGCACCATGATATCAACATATGCTTCCAATAATACATCATAAGATATACCAGCCATGTACACCACCATCAACATCAAAAAATGATTAATCCCAGCAGATCATCATCAATCCATACTCTTGGGTTAGTGCCATGCACCCAGTATTTATTTTTATTATACCATTGTGTGATCTCACCATGAAAACCTACAGCATACAGTGTCAAATCCTTCAATAAACAATGTCAGATCCTGCAATACAGAGTTATACCATCACATCAAACTCCAAGTCATGTGCATTGCCTTTTTCCCGAGTCTTTACAACATATACGCGGCCTGTTGCACAACAGAGCATGTGTGTACGCAACCTATTCAAGGTCAGCACGCGTATGCACGCGACTATCACCACTATCACCTGCATGTGCCTCAGTAGATGACAATGCATCATATACCAATGAAACCACATCGATCCATCTTCATCATGTATCAATGACAACTCATTGATCCATCTTCATCATATCAATGACAACTCATTGATCCATCTTCATCTATGCATTTTCATCAAGGACAATACATATTATATTACATCAATCATCAATCAATCAATCATTTGATATCAATAAATCACTTGGCATCAATCAATAAAACCATTGGCATCAATGAAAACATGATCTAACATCAAGAATATGTCTTCCCAGGTCCATAAAAAATTGGCCAACCCTCACAACAATTTATTTCACCATGGCCTCATTAAATTGCTTGTTATATCAGAATTGAAAAAATAGAGTAAGTCATGGGAAGATTTCCTCTACCAATTTTCAAATCCCCATCTCATAGTTAAGACAAGAAATAAATCGGTTGATTCAGGGGCTATCACCTCACCTAATCCTCACTCTCCAAAAACTCCAAACCCTCCAGTTCAAACTATATCTCTGTCTGATAATAAAGTCAAGAAAATTATTGATTCCCCTACAGCCTCATCTGGTAAGAAAATTAAGAAGCATGCTGATAATTCCCAATTTCCTTTGGCACCTATCGATTCTAAACCTAAGAAGCTACAAGATTCAATTCATCAAGATTTTCCATCAGTTCCTACAAAGAGGAGAGGAGCTAATTGATTCAAGGGGAAATCATTTCGAAGAAGCATCCGAAGTATGAGTGGAAAGACCAATATAAAACCTCCAAGTACGTAGGATCCTATTCAATTATCTTATCACCATGAGAGCCCCCATAAAAAACTTAAATACGTTTATGTAGAGGAGTCTAATCTCGATAAAGAAATCAAATATGAACCTATTACACCAAGTCTTCCTCACGAAAAAACTATTACTCCTTCCTCCCAAATTCCTACATCATCCTCTAAAGTTGATATACATTCTTCATCTATCAAGGAGCCTAAGATTTCCTCTCTTGAGCCATCTGATCAAACCCCAGCTATTGAGAAAATGAAAAAATAAAATGCTCAACTACTTCAACAACTGGTAGAATGAGAAACTGTGGATCGGAATTTGCACCATGACAATGTTGTCCTGCAAGAAAAAGTAAACTCTCTTCAACGATTGGTTGATCATATGACCACCACCCAGTCTCGGGATGCAATTGAAACATCGCAAAAGGCCTAAGACAAAGTCCCAAGGGCATGAGGGAGAAGCTTCTAAAGCTAATCCACCCCCTCCTTCACAAGTATAGTTATGCCAGGTGATTCATGTTTGTTGCAGAGGGACCTGCAAACTCTTAGGCATGGGAGAAATGTTGATTTGGTGTTTCGATTGTTTTTCCAATGACCAAATCCTTTTTGCATACGAAAAATATAGATTTTATGCTCTTATTTAGCCATTTTTAAAGGTATTATCAAGCTTTGTGCATCAATTCTCCATGGAATAGTACATAGTATGTGTAATCATCATTTTGTAATGGTTTTATGTTAATTCATCTTCAATTGAATTATTACAATGTTCTAACATTTCTTGTTTGCTTGCAACAGGATAAAAATGTGATCTGGCCTTCCATCCAGTCCTTCATTCAGACCTCCATTCGGCACTCGATCCGACATTTGATCCGACACTCGATCTCGTACTCAGAGTGCAGTGGATTTGGAAGTTAGCACATAGGCAGGCTTCGATGGACGAATCGGAAACATGGGTTTTGTGCCCACTCACACCCTCTAGCTATGGAACTCATTGCATTCAGACTTGGGTAGTTGTAGCGGCCGCTATTTTGAGCGCATGAGGCTGTTGGGAAAGATGCTTTATGTTAATGGAATTTAATGTATTTTTGTTTGTAGAGAGTGTCGACCCATCCAATGGTCGACCTCTCAAGATCTGTATAACTCTATAAATATGTGTTGCATATGCGCAAAGAGACAACAAATTGTTATTTATATACACATACAGTATCCTCAATTTTGTTGTATACTTTGTTTTTGGTGATTAATATCAATGCCATAATGATTCAATGACTGTGTTTTCCTATTGAAGTATTTCCACGACCTTCGGTGGGGCCCACCAGTGGTCTAGGTAGTTTTCCATATCAGTATATATCTTTATTTTCATATTTGGCTTTTATTACTTACCAATTTCGAATTGTTTGCTAATTCATGTCACTGTGTATATCTTTGTAATTTAGAATTGTTTGTTGAAATCGTATCACTGTATATCTCTTCTAACTTGCAGTTTGCTTCCTGAATTGTGTGTGTATCACATAGCTTGTGTGGATGTCCATGTTTACTTGTTTATATTTTGATTCCTAACATTTTGATTGCAGGTTGTAGTTTATTTGTTTATAAATTTTTTAATTATGCCATTATCTCTCTTTTTCATAAGTTGTAAATCACTCTGCATAATAGCAATTTAGACAGAGTCCATGTTTACTTGTTTATATTTAGATTATTAAGACTTTACTTGCAGCTTGTAGTTCACTTTTTTAGAAGTTGTTTAATTATGCTATCATGTTTTTTCCTGATCCGGATTTAGGAGCGGAACGAACTGATTAACAAACTGAATCTCATAAAAACAGAGATAGGAAGAATAACAAAAATATCCAGTGAACAATATCTTCTATTAAATAATGAAATAGGATGAAATTGTATAACTGCAGAACTGAAACTTACTTGAATGGTGGTAATTATCTCTGAGAAAATATGTGGCTACTACCTGCATCTGTCTAGGTAGAATGGATTACAATGAGGCTCCAGAGGCCCTTTTCATATTACTCATGAATTCCAAAACTCTAGGTGTAGCGCACCTTTCCTACTACTAAGGTTTAATCGCTCTTAAAAGAAGACTATAACACCACTTTGTACATAACTCATACAGATGTTATATAATCCACATGCATTTAAACAAATAAACACATTTAAGCTCAGAGTAAAACATATTATTTACTGCTATAATTAACAATCAATAATGTTTCATATTAATTCATATACACAGCGGAAATCATGATAAAATAAGCAGTAGAGTCATGCAAAACATGATTAAAACATAATCAGATACTTATCTTTTAACAGTGGTAGAATCCACCAACCAAGTGCAGGCCTTCCACAAACCTCCCAGCCTTATACCACACTGCTCATCAGCTCAGCAGTGGGTCACCCTCGAGCTGGGACTAAGCTCCACCCCAAGACAAGGAATCCTAGGCTAGGTTGAGGTTACAGGGAAAACAAAACACAACCACAAGGAAGGGATTCTCTCCAAGGAACCTCCCACGCTCACCGCCCACAGACCCTCATTCCCCACATGCTTGTTCCACTCCAGGATTATACACCTTATCTATCACCTAGACAGTCCTTCGGCTGCTAATCTCCCTTGCCTTGGGTTACAGGAATAGGTCGGACCGGAAGTCTCCGGGCTCTATGGCAGCTACAAGGTTCCTTCAAGGAGTTCTATCCTTCCTCTCTGCACTCTCTCACCTGGAGGGAGTCACTCACAGGTCCAACAACCTGTTCTTCCAACTTCAACCACCTCTCTCACCTGGAGAGAGAGAGTTGTACAAATTGGCCAATAAGCCACATAGGATCAAACACTACACGTCCACCACAATCCACGGGAATCCAAACACGAACACCCCAGGGCAGCTCCAGACAGGTGCAACAGTATAATCAGGGTTAGCAGGGACGAGACACTTATGTTTTCTCAGTTTGGAAACACGGAATAGACTCACACTCTGGATTCTTAGGGATGCGTGATGATTCATCCACGTAGGGGTCGATTCAGACTCCCCGGTTTAGAACAGAGAAGGGGTGTACCAACTTTCCATAACAAACACAGACTCTTTCCCAAATCCCAGCAGGTTTCTTATTCAGGGAATATACACACCGATTTTCTCAGGGCCAGACAAAGAATTTTCGAATCACAGGGACGTACGAAGGTTCTCTGCAGGAGTCGGGTTGGTAGTACTATCCAGGGCTCCATACGTGTTCAGACAATCGGGTAGAATGGGGGAGGAACCCTTCTCATGGCTCACCCTGGCTGTTTTATTCGCATGCGTCAGGGTTGACACTTTTCACCCATGAAACTACATGCATTCCACCAGCACGCATCTCCCTTGTATGTTCTCCCCTTGCCAAAAACTTAGGATAAAACATAAAATGCACATGTCTTTTGGGAAAATATTATTCCCAGGCTTAAGCCCCCTAGGCTTAGCCCCTAGGCTCAACACTTAGCCCCTTTTCCCACCTTCCAGCCCCTAATTCCTTGCCCACTCTATGGATTCTTAGTCCCCCTTCACTCATTTATCGTGGTCGGTCTGCACATGGAGGTGTTTATATTTTATTAATTGTTCTACGTGATTACATATACAATAGCAGGCTCCTGGCCTTCAACACTCAGGCTCCCTAGCCTAACAAACACATAAGCCTCCAGCTTATAAAAACTTGGCTCACCAACCTATAAAACATAATTACAATTCATTTCAGAACATGGTTTACAATGGGGCTCGGCCTTGGGGACACTACAATCCCCCTCCCCTTATTTTTGCACTGTCCTCAATGCAACTTTACACAGCATCTGCAAGCTTTTCAAAAAAATTCAAAAAGATGTGGGTACTCTACCCGCATAACATCTGCATGCTCCCATGTCGCATCCTCGGGACCGTACCAGGTCCACTGGACCTTTACAAGCTCTATGACTCAATTCCAGAGCTGTTTGCTTTTCCTATCCAATATGCGTACAGGATGCACTTGCAGGACACCTTCTGGTTCCACCTGAATCACATTCCAATCGATAACATGATTAGCATCAAGTACATATTTATTAAGCAGTGAAACATGAAACACATTATGTACAATCATAGATGCAGGTAATGCAAGCATGTATGCAACCGGCCCAATCCTTTCCAGGATCTCAAATGGCCCATAAAATCTTGCTGCCAAATTGGCGCAACTTCCCAGCCTCAGGGAACTCCTGTTAGTTTTCACTTTTAGGAAAACATGGTCACCCACTTTGAACTCTCTATGGGTTTTGTTACTATCTGCATAAATTTTCTGCCTGTCCTGGGCAGCTTTTAGATTATGTTTAATTCTTATCATTTGGTCTTCCATCTCTTTGAGTAGCTCAGGCCCAACTACTACTCTGTCGGCTGGATTATCCCAGCTCACTGGAGTGTTTCATTTTCTTCCATAAAGTGCTTTGAATGGGATCATCTTCAATGATGCATGATACCCATTATTATAGGCGGATTCTACCAAATGCAGGTAGTCTTCCCACCTAGATGGTTTATCCATCACATACATTCTCAGCATGTCTTCTATTACTCGGTTCACTCTCTCTGTCTGTCCATCAGACTCAGGATGATACATTGTACTAAAGTTCAGATTCGTTCTGAATCCTTTGAACAGTCCTTTCCAGAAATTTGAAGTGAATTTCGGGTCCCTATCAGACACAATTGTCTCAGGTATTCCGTGCAAGCGTGCAATTTCTTTTAGGAAAATATCAACAACATCTGCTGCCCTATGGGTGGTTTTCAGTGGAATGAAATGAGCAGCTTTATTAAGCTTATCCACCACCACCATGATTGAATCATGTTGCTTGCTTGTTCTAGGTAGTTCGGTGATAAAATCCATTGTTACCATGTCTCATTTCCACTCAGGTATGGGTAGAGGTTGCAGCAACCCTGCTGGGTGTCTGTGCTCAGCCTTAAACTTTTGGCACTCCATACATCTGGCGATGTATTCAGCGATTTCTTTCTTCAAACCCAACCAAAAATAATGGCCTTTGTCTGCTTCCATAGTCTTCTGATAACCAGGATGTCCATCATAAGCCATGTTATGCATCTCCTTTAGAATTGCCAGCCTCAATTCTCGGACATTGGGTACATACACTCTGTTTTTATACAGAATTAAACCATCAGTTCCCAAGGTGTAACTTTCCTTGGTCCGTGGTCTCTCACGTTGATGTAGCTTTGCTACAAGACTTTTGTACTGCAAGTCAGTACTTGCAGCTTCCAAAATTCTGTCTTTTATCTCAGTCTGGTACATGTTAATGGTTGTAGCATGTAATTCGTGCACTTTTCTGTTGAGTGCATCAACCACCTTATTTTCTTTCCCTTTGATATGCTTGATATCAAAATCATATTCACACAGAAACTCTAGCCATCTTATTTGCCTGGCATTTAAGGTCGGTTGATCAAATAAATACTTCAGACCATTATGGTCTATTCTCAATTCGAATCTCTTGCCCATGAGGTAATGTCTCCATTTCCTCAAGGTGTGGAAGATTGCTACCAACTCTAAATCATGAGTGGCATAATTCTTCTCATGATCCGTCAACTTTCGAGATTCATAACAAACTACAAATCCCTCTTGGTTGAGAACTCCTCCTAGCCCCTCCTTACACGCATTTGTGCACACTATGTAATCCTTATCTAGATCTACAATATTCAGGATCGGAGCACTAGTTAGAAATTGCTTCAATCGCTGGAAGTTGCTCTCACATTCTTCAATCCACTGGAACTTATTCTCCTTCCTTTGCAAGGAAGTGATAGAATGAGTTATCTTTGAGAATCTGACTATAAACCTCCTATAGTAGCCTGCCAAACCCATAAAAGATCTAACTTCTGCCACATTCCTTGGCGCTGGCCATTCTTGAATGGCCTGTACCTTTTCAAGATCCACAGCGATCCCTTCTTCAGATATAGTGTGTCCCAAGTAATGGATCTGCCTTTGATAAAATGAGCACTTGCTCAATTTTGCGTACAACTGGTGTTCTCTCAACACCTACAACACCATTCTCAGGTGTTGTTCATGTTCTTCCTCTGTCTTGGAATACACCAAGATATCGTCCAGGAAGACAATGACAAACTTGTCCAAATAATTTCGGAACACTCCATTCATTAAGCACATGAAAACAGCAGGCGCGTTGGACAGTCCAAACGGCACCACTGTGAACTCATAATGATCGTACCTTGTTCTAAAGGCGGTCTTGTTGATGTCCTCATCCTTTATTCTCACTTGGTGGTATCCATATCTGAGGTCTATTTTTGAAAATATTTTTTCATCCTTCAATTGATCAAAAAGATCACCAATCCTTGGCAGAGGATACTTGTTCTTGACAGTGACCTTATTCAACTGTCAAAAATCAATGCACAGTCTCAGTGTCCCATCTTTCTTCTTCACGAATAGGACTGGGGCTCCCCAAGGTGACACACTGGGGCGAATGTAACCTTTCTTTAGTAGCTCTTCGAGCTACAATTGAAACTCTTCCAGCTCTGGCATACTCATTCTATAAGGATCCTTCGAAACTGGAGCTGCTCTAGGCATCAAATATATAGAAAAGCCAATGTCCCTCTTCAGATGTAGTCCAGGTACCTCCTGAAATATGTCCTTGAATTCTTTGAGTACTTTGTGGTATTTCATATTCAAGACTTCATCTCGGGATGCTTCTTCCACCCGAGCTGTAAATAATTGACAGCCTTTCCGGTAATATTTCTTCAGCTGCATGGCTGAGATTTCCCTCATAGCCATGGCTCTAGGAGTTCCTTGGACTGTTACCTGATTTCCCTCCTCGTTCAGGCATGTAAACCTCTTGTTTCGGAAATCCAAAAGGGCATGGTGCTTGTCCAACCAGTCCATTCCAATTAAGCAATCATATGAGCCTAAAGGCAGAATGTTCAGTTCATCCTTAGTGCTCATTCCTTTCATTTCCACTGAACATGACTTAACCAATTCAGTGACCTTCCTCTTGGTCCTTGTGTCCAACTGCACTAACCAAGACTTCTCATGTTTTCTTCTCGTTAGATGCAAACTTTCCACCACTCTAGGATATACATAACTATGGCTAGCCCCTGAATCAATTAAAATAACAAGTGGTTGGTTGTTGATTGTACCTTCCACTTCAATCATGTGCGATTGAAATTCTGTTTGCTTGTTGTCCAGAGATGAGTAGATCCTCAGTATTTTGTTGCCCATATCCTCCATTGTTTTAGCTTGCTGAACAGTATGGACAGTTCTTTCTTTGTCTTTTCTGTTGGGGAAGTCTCTGTACCTATGATTCCCTTTATAGCCCCAACACTCCATAGGTGGCGGTATTGACACCTGTTCACTCCCTTCAACTTTCCTGGGCTCTCTAAAAGATGATTATCCCCAAGGACTGTTTCTGAAAAAGGAAGGCTTGTTTCCCTTCTGCCTTTGTTCCTTCTTAAACTTCCTCTGATCATTCCAAGCCTTCCGAAGTGTAACGACCCTAATTGGATACATGTTTAAAGATTATAAAGTAAAATTAATTAAAAGAAATTAATTATGATTAACTGAGTAATAATTCAAACTACAGATCACATTTAATGACCTGTGAAATAAAATTAAAAGATCAATGAAAAATGATATAAAAATGGTGGCGTATGCAGAGAGGGATAGCCATGGATCTTGAGAAGATAAAACATTAACTCATGACGAAGGCCGGAGGACGGAGAGTGGTTGAAGGAGTAAGTGCGTGAGTCGACAGGGAGGAATAAGGGACAGGAAGAGGGGGATGTGTGCACCATTCGATGGGGATGGATGTTGCGGGCTCTGTGGGCTGAGAACTATTGTCTTTTACCGTGAGCAGAGATTTTGCATTTGTTGTGAGCAGTGATTTTATGTGCACTCTTGTATTGGTTGTGAGCCTGTGATATTTTTTGGACTGTTGGCTTGCTCTGAGCAAGGAACAGAGTGTTCTGGACTGTGACTTTTGATCAGGGGAGGCACTAAGTTGCTGGAGGTTTTGGGCACGGAGGGTCAGGATATCCGTAGATATCCTGGAGCTAGGTAGTTTTCCTAGTTGGCAGGGAGGACAGTAGTTTTGGGCAGTTATTTTCCTGTTTGTGGTAGGGTTGATCTATGTAGCAGGGAGCAGAAAGGAAGCAGCAAAGCAAAGAGGCAACAGAAATTAGCATCATATCCAGGTACTTGTTAAGTTATGTATTTATTTCATTCTGCCATGAATATAGTATTTATTGATAAATCTAAGTTACTGAAGTTGTTGTTATAAAAGTCAATATCATGCTATGAAGTTTTGTTTCAGTTTACTTTCATAAAATGTTTAGGAAACTTAATGATGTTTAGAAATATATGGGCATTACATATGGTATCAGAGTGTCTTAGTTCGAAATCTGGGCCTATGGGCCAAAATCCCAAACGATTAACTCCAGCCACGCTTAACCTATAAGAAACACACGTTCAGTTTGACTAAATAGGACTGATACAGTGTGGTATCCAAGTTGTTAAGCACGAAAAAGAGAGGTCATAGCTTAATTTTTTTCCTTGAGCAATACTATTAATGAAGTTTCGGGTAGAATAGACATCTGAAACCGATGAAAATGTCGAGGGAAGCTTCTATTGAAGGCTTGAAACTGGTAAGATTCAATGACTACATGAACCATACTAAATAAAATGTGAAAAGGACATTTGCAGGACCTTGAGAAGGCCTACTTCATTCCAAACTTACCTAAATGAGGAACTGCCAATGCACAGTTGGACAAAGAAAATTTAGAAGACTTGTATTGCACGGGAACAGTGTAAACTGGTTGCCTGTATTAACCTCGGTGAATTTTAAATAATGTAAAATCTCTTGAACAATAAACCAATATAAATGTTAAACCGTGCCAAGGGAACGGGCTATTACGCGGGAGAACGGATCTGAGCCATCAGATCTCACATAGAAATCTCGTCAGTCGTTAGATCACCATAAGTTGCGCATGGTTTAAGTCCTAATGTGCAGAGGAGGAGCCCACAGAAAAGGAGACCGACAGTCGTCGGATCTCACATAGAAAACTCGTCAGCCGTAGGATCGGGAGGACATGCACGGAGTTTAGCCTCTGGAGGGGGAGCGTGTAGGAGAAATGATCTGAGTCGTCTGATCCTAGATCATGGCCCCAACAACCGTCAGATCTGTGGAAGTTGCACGACGTTTAGCAGTCGGGATATTGGCCATCGGGAAATCGGAGTTCTCGAGGTCATGTGCATTGGGACACCAATTTCCGCGATATCCCGATGGGGATCTGGACCGTCCGTTGGGTGAGGACAGGTGGCGGTGATCAGCGCCATCAGTGTTGGTGCATCGGGAAATCAGTGTTCCCATGGACAAGAGATCGGGAAATATCGGTTGAAAATCCCGACAATATCTAAGTCGTCTGTTCACACGGGACAGGTGTCAGGGATCGGACGAAAGTCGCAGATCAGGAAATTGGAGTTGCTGAGGACAAGGAATTCGAGACATCGTAAGTCCTGAAACCCCAAGAGTAAATCCGGACCATCCATCTGCAAGGACAGGTGGCAAAGGATCGGGCGCCGTCGGAGTTTTGTTCATCGGAGAATCGGGGATTCCGGTGAAAAGCGGTTTATGCATTGAGAATTCGCGATCCGCGATATCCCGACGCGAGTTTTGAACTGTCCATCGTTGAGGACGCGTGGTGAGAGATCCCAGAGAGTCAGGGTTCGGCATATCAGAGTTTTCGGAGTCGTGAAACTCTTGCACAATGGAATCACGATACGCGATTTCCCGACACAATCACAGCCGTCCATCTATGGGACAGGTGGCAACCATCGGAAACCATCGGCGTTTGGCCCATCGGGAAATCGGGAATCCCGGGGACATGATGTTTAAGCACTTTTAATTCGCGATCCGCGAAACCCCGATGAGTGGGGGCCAGTTGTCATCACAGCAGAGGAGGAGGACAAAGGCGAAGTGGTGGCCAACTGTCAGCCAACCCGGGAATTGGGATATCGGAGTTTTCGAGGGTAAAGAAATTGTGCAACAAGAAATCGTGATCCGCGATTTCCCGATGAGATCTGAGTCGTTCATTACGAGGATGCGTGTCAGGGAATCCCGAGGGATCGGGGTTCGGCATTTCGGGTTTCCTGCATACAAAGGAATCACGACCGGAGAAGTCGCGAAATTCTGAAACGCGACGGGTCCCACAACCTTAGCGTCTAAGTGGAGGACAGGTGTCACTTCATATCGGGATTCAAAGCTAGGAAGGGTCTGTGAACGAGTGCATTTAAAAACGTGAACCTCTGACATGCGATTTTCCGATGGAGTTAAGGGTACATCATAGGACAGGTGTCGGAAGGTCCAACCTTGCCGGGAGTTAACAACAGGTGGCATCGGAGATCGGGGATCGGGAATCCTAAGGACATGCGCGCGTTGACATCGCAAACGCCGAAACCCCGAATCCCAATAGGAAGGTATATGGTAACGGTCTTGTGAGTGTGGTCATATAGATTAAGGTATAGCCAGTAGGGGCTAGCCCATAGAGACGAAGCTCATCGCGAATCGGGGTTTGGAGAGGTAAAGATTTCGCGACAGCAAAAAGTCCTAAATCTCGATATAGAGTCAGGGATAAGTCACGGTAGGTGCAGAGGTTGTGACGAGAGAAGATAAGGCCTGTGGATTGGGACATTCGATAGTGAATCCCAGGGGGATCTAAAGGGCCGCTTCGGCTTAGATGAGTGGAATGTGAACGATCCTGTATACCCATAAAACTAGATATATTTACCCGTATAACACCAAGTATACATTGACGAATAAATTTATAAATACAAGTGAAATAGATTGAAAGCAAAATGTCGAAACCCGTACACGGCTAGAATTACAAGCAAATCATTTCCATTTTGCAAAAAAAAAAAAATATAGAAGATTACCATTCCTTACCACAGCGTAAGGATGGTTGGTGCAATTTCTTAATTCGAATAACCCCGCGTTCTTGATGAAGGTACTGAAATTGTGCACAACTAGCAGACTGAATCATACCTCTTACCATCATTGAGGGCGAGCTCCGCAATGTGTACAGACGGGGGGTTGATTCCCAATATTTTAGAGAGACTGGACTCCAGGTCCTGAATCTTGTCAGTGGCCACCTCAATATACTTTGTTTCTGCAAAACAAATTGGAGCATATACAGCATTAATCAGTGCTAGTGAAGTGCTTAGAACAACAGTGAGGATGTGCGCCTTGGCAAGGTAGATTCTGGAAATCTCTAAGAAGAACAGAGGCAAGTCTGTGGTGGACAAGGACGGATGCGTGGAAAGTCCCAACGGATGAGAATGTGAGACAGAGGAAGGACGCGTAGAGAGTCGAAAGGATGACAGGTGGAGAATGATAAGGTTAGATACGAGGGAGCTTGAGGAACCCAKACRAGCACGTGGAACCCATGCGTGCCCAAATTCTGTGTGCACGTTTAAACTAATTTTTTWTATATATATTATAAATTATTAAGAATAATATAAAATAAATTAAATAATTTAGTATAAATAATTTTATATATAAATAAGGTCAAGTTWGTWTAAATTAATGAAAGGTTAATTGGGTTGAGAATTACTTAAATTAATTAAGTATTTATTTAAGTATAAGGTTAATCTACCTTAAAACTTGATGTTGACCAAGCTTAGATGCTTAATCCTAACCCAAACCTAGCCAATTCCCCTAATGGAGTAATGTCTGTTTATAGACAAGTAAAGAAAACTTACGCCTAACCCTGTTTCTAAGTTTAAGTAGCACCCATTTGAAACGTCCTTGAACTCACCCGGACAACTTTGGGATGATCCAGGTTAAGTTATACAAGATGGCCAGAACTCGAAGGGATCGAGGCAGGGGAGAATCATCACGGGCACCACCGACGCCACCCACACCATCAACACCACTGACACCACCAGCACCGCCACCACCATCGCCCGAACTAGCCCTCATACTACTCTCATTGGAAGCCATTAACGAGACTTTAAAGGGGCGCCAACCGGCAGGGACTGAAGTGGAACCCCCACCATATGGAACGGGTAATCCAGAAGCATCAAGGAACTCGAGGGGAGAATTTCCACCTGAAGACATCACACGAGAATTGCAGAAGATCAAACTTCCAGAGTTTACCGGAGGTCATGCCAGTGAACGCGCGGAAGCATGGTTGGAAGGCATGACAAGGTGTTTTGCCTTAAGGGACTATGCGTCCAACTCGAAGGCAAAGATCACAATTTTCCAGTTAAGAGATAGCGCCTTAAACTGGTGGGGCAACTTGGAAAGACAACTACACCTTACCCCAGACACAGTATCTTGGGAACTTTTCGAGGAGAGGTTTCGAATGAAGTATTTACCAGCATACTACGAGGAACAACAAGTAGAGGCATTTCATGCCTTAGTATAAGGAAACAAGACTGTAGAAGAATACGAGATCAGGTTTATGGAACTGGTCAAGTATGTTTCGTATATGGACAATGACCAGCGACAGGCAGAGCGCTTCATTTATGGATTGAACCTGAAGATAAGAGCTATGGTGCGGATGTGGAAACCGTCGTCAGTAGCGGAGGCGGTAGAAGGTGCGCGTTATGCGGAAGAACACATGAACTTAACAGGGGGTACAAGGTCGACATTTCCACATCTCCCTGGATTCGTAGGAAATACCCCGAGGACATTCCCTAGGGGAGGGGGCTCAAGGCTACCACCTTATGGTAACAGGTTTGTGCCAAGGACATTAGCTGCAGGGATTTCAATGGCAATGAGTGCAGCATCTCGTTCATCGCCAACAGTACAGACAGGCCCACGACCATCTCGAGGAACAGCTAGTAGGGGCAGGGGTTCCAGGGGAAGGAACTCGTTTAGGAATCAGTCACATAATAGTGCACCGGTTCAATCTCGTATTGCCTGTTGGAGATGCGAAGGACCCCATTACGAACGGGACTGTCCAGAGTTACAATCAGGGTTCATGCATAGAGAAGAAAAGGCACCGATGGGGAGAGCAAGTAGAAACCATCATATTTACGCAGCGGTTAACAATCGCCAGGCCGAACATCAATCCACAGTAGTAGAATCCTCAAGTACGTTAAATCAAGTTAATGTTAAGATTTTGTTTGATTCTGGTGCGACAGATAGTTTCATTTCACCATCTGCATTAGAAAAGAGTGGGTTAGCATACTACGAGCACGATGACTTTAAACAAGTCGAGATGTCTTCAGGGGAAAAACAAGTTGTAGGACCTAGCGTCGATAATTGTATAGTAGACCTAGGAGTGTGCACTACCAGGTTGAAGTTATACGTCACTGCTCTTGGAGCATATGACTTAATCATTGGAATGGATTGGTTAGCAGCTCATCGAGCTTTGGTAGATTTTTTCGCGAAGAGGGTGCTTTGTATTGATGATGAAGGAAGACCAATAGAGATCTAGGGTGTACAGAGAAAAGTGTCATTACTCTTTATATCAACTATGAAGGTCAAGCGATGCTTGAGGCAAGGGTGTCGACTGTATGTAGTGGAAGCAGTAGGTGAAAGGAAAGGACCCTCATTAGATCAGTATCCAGTATTGTCATAATTTCCAGATGTTTTTCCAGACGAGTTACCAGGGTTACCTCCTGAAAGGGAGCTTGATTTTACTATTGAGCTTAAACCTAGTGCAGAACCAATATCCAAGACTCTGTATCGAATGACAGCGTCAGAACTTTGTGAATTGCAAATGCAGTTGAAGGAGCTAGTAGACTTAGGGCTAGTAAGGCCCAGTGTCTCACCTTGGGGCGCACCGGTAATTTTTGTAAAGAAGAAGGACGGATCCTTACGACTGTGTATAGACTACAAGGACTTGAACCATGCTACAGTGAAGAATAGGTACCCAATGCCGCGAATAGATGACCTCTTCGATCAGATGAAAGGAGCAGCGGTATTCTCAAAGATCGATTTGTGATCTGGATATCATCAGTTAAGGATTAAGGAGGGTGATATCCCAAAAACTGCCTTTCGAACTCGGTTTGGACATTACGAGTTTGTTGTAGTACCTTTTGGATTGACCAATGCGCCAGCAGTATTCATGAGCCTCATGAACGGTGTATTCTGGAAGTACTTAGACCGTTTTGTACAAGTCTTTCTGGATGACATTCTCATCTATTCCAGGAATGAGAGAGAACATGAGGAGCACTTGCGAATAGTGTTATCTTGCCTTAGAAAGAACAAATTGTATGGAAAGTTGTCGAAGTGTTCCTTCTTCCAGAAAGAGATCCACTATTTAGGTCATATCATTTCAGGTGAAGGAATCTCGGTGGACCCAGAAAAGGTAAAGGCCATTATGGAATGGCCAGTGCCGAGAAAATGCACATGAGGTGAGAAGCTTCATGGGGCTAGCGGGTTATTATCGGAGATTTGTGGAAGGATTCTCAAAAATAGTGAAACCCATCACCACTTTTCAACGCAAAGGGGTTAGGTACGAATGGACAGAAGAATGTGATAGCGCATTCATAGAGATTAAGAGGTTACTAACTAGTGCACCAATTCTATGAGTGCCAGATATGGAAAAGGACTTCATGGTCTCCACGGATGCCTCGAAACAAGGATTGGGGGCCGTGCTAATGCAGGATGGAGGAGTGATAGCTTATGCGTCACGAAAGTTGAAGAAGCACGAAGAGTTATATGTGACTCATGACTTAGAGTTGGCAGTTGTAATGCTAGCTCTGAAACTTTGGAGACATTATCTTGTGGGGCGAAATTTTGAGCTCAAGACGAACCATCAAAGTTTAAAACACCTCTTCACCCAAAGAGATCTGAATGCCAAGCAAAGGCAATGGAGTGAGTTTATGAGTGAGTATGATTTTGGTATTTCATATATAAAGGGGAAGGAAAATGTGGTCGCAGATGCCTTGAGTAGGAGACCACGTATCTTCTCCTTGGTAACCTTAAAGGTTAGTCTGAGGGAACATGTGTTGGCAAAACTACAAGGAGATAGTTGGTATTTAAAGGTTATTTCAAACCTCCAGAGAAGGAGGCAATTAGACCCAAAGTATGAAGGATATAATCTAGAAAAAGACGGATTTTTAAGATATCGAGGAAGGATGTATATCCCGGAGAATGGGGATATTCGAAGCATCATACTGAAGGAAGCCCATAGATCACTTTATTGTGCGCATCCGGGTGTGAAGAAGATGTACGCAGAGATGAAGAAACTCTTCTTTTGGGTAGGCATGAAGCACGATGTAGTCCATTTCATCGCCAGATGCCTAGAGTGTCAACAAGTGAAGGTCAATCACCATCACCCGGCAGGCCTCCTACAACCACATGATGTTCCTATGTCCAAGTGGGAAGTCATTTCAATGGATTTTGTTGTAGGGTTACCACTCACGTCTCATAGACGCAATGCCATTCTTGTGATAGTGTATAAGTTAACCAAGAGTGCTCATTTCATTCCAGTTAGAGACACTTACGATGTCACTGATGTGGCACGAGTGTTCATAAGCGAGGTTATCCGTTTGCACGGGATACCTAAGAATATCATTTCAGATAGGGACTCCAGATTCACATCTAGGTTTTGGACAAGTTTACAGTCAGCGTTGGGGACTCAGTTGAAATTAAGCACAGCTTATCATCCTGAAACAGATGGGAAAACAGAGAGAGTAAATCAAGTCATGGAAGACATGCTTAGGATGTACGTAATGGATAATCAAACCCAGTGGGAGAAGCACCTACCTTTGGTAGAGTTTGTCTACAATAACAGTTATCATAGTTCCATCGGAATGCCACCATACGAAGCTTTGTATGGAAGTCTATGCAGAACACCATTGAGTTGGGATAGACTAGAAGACCGAGTAATAGTTGGGCCAGAATTGATTCAGGAACTGGAGGAACAGGTGATTCATATCAGGCAGAGACTAAAGGAAGCTCAGGATAGACAGAAAAGTTATGCGGATGCACACAGGACCGACCGAAATTATGAAGTGGGGGACCAGGTTTTCATTTGTATCAGGCCTAATAAGAGTACCATACGGTTTGGAAAGGGGACAAAGTTGTCACCTCGGTTTATAGGGCCATTTAGGGTCCAAGAGAAAATTGGACCCGTTGCCTATCGTCTCGTACTGCCACCCCACTTGCATAAAACTCATAATGTATTTCATGTATCTTTTTTATGTCATTATGTTGTTGATGAATAACATAAACTAAATTGGAAAGAATTGCAGGTATCGGACGTGGTAACCCTCACGGTCGAACTGTTACGCATATTGGACCGTAGAGTCCGACAACTTAGAAACCGTTTGGTAGACCAAGTTAAGGTCCAGTGGGACAAGTATAGTCCCGGATCTGCTACTTGGGAGGACGCCGAGACACTACGACGAGACTATCCATCACTATTTTGACCACCTCGAGAACATGTTTCTCGAAGGAGGGGTGTAGGTAACACCACCTTTTGACTTAGATGGCCAGGATTACCTGAGGCCTATACACTTTATTTCCTAGTCACAGTGAAACTATTAAGTGATATACTTAAACTTTGAACTTATGAACAGTAATGAATGTTTAAGTGTTGTTGATGATGATGCATGTAATGTGATCTATTTTGTGAATGAAAATTTTATGAATGTTTAAATGCTATTGATGATGATGTATATGATGAGACATATTGTGAGAAAGAGAAATTGTTGAATGTTTAAATACCATTAGAATGAAGTTGGATATGATGAAATCTATTTTGGTAAATGATAATCTTGTGAATGTGTAAAGAGTATGAATTATGGGATATTGTGAAATCTAATTCAAATTGGAAAACTTTGATGTTAATGTATTGGTACGGGATACCAAATTGAAATGAGGAAAGTATGCAATTATATGATGATAATGCATAGAAATATATGAGTTTGTGTTGCA
>ML800123.1:12100-49942 GCA_009831015.1 Picea engelmannii
CGGAGGCAGGGACAATCATTCTACGAGGAATTTTCTTTTGGGGGTTCTCTTGGATTTGCAGAGAGGAGAGTTTGAGCTCTATAGTTGGGAAGATTAGTATAGGGGGCATCAGTTTGTTGGGGGTTTTGGGCACGGGGGCCAGGATTCCTTTTGGTTTCCTGGAGCTAGGGAGTCAGACATGTTGCTTCTAGTTGGCTGGGAGGATAGTAGGTTTGGGCCGTGTTGGTCAGTGCAACAGGCAGCAGGAATGCAACAACAAGGCATCAAGGCATCAGGGAAGGGACAATCATATCGACATAAATTAACATCAGAAGCAGGTAATTTGTTTGTGAAATGGCTAAGTTATTTTTATGCTGTAGTTAAATGTTAAATGTTAAATTCTGCTGAAATTTTATATGCTTATTTGAAGTTAATGAATTATTTACGCACTCAGAAATTCTATGTTAGAAATGTTATGCGTAATTGTAAGGATTTTACTAGGCTTGTTGATTTTTTTTTTACTGGCCACTACAATGTGATAGACTGATACATGTATGAGAAGTGATAGAGATATGATGCGATAGAGATAGAAAAAAATAGATATGCATTGTAATAGAGGGTAAGGTCGTAAGCCGTGAAGCTCAGTGCGATCTTGTTAGCCTCAAATGTAATGCACGCAACACTATAACCTTGAAGCAGAATAATAAAAGAGCCAAGAAAGGTGGATCTTTGTGGACGTAGCCCAAGGGGGTGAACCATAGTAAATTTGTGTCTTTGTGTGGAATGTTTGTCTTATTTTTTGTGATTGTTTAGCTATGATGAATGAATTAATCTGTTAATAGTAAAATGCAGTGCACAATAGAGTGACCGGATAATTACTGCAGAATAAACCCTAATGAATGTATCTGATTATTGATTGGTAGATCTGAGATATAATGATGTGCTGATGTAATAGAATAATAGATCTAATATGTTTTGACGTAGAAAGAATGTTTCCCATCCCCACATAAGTCTCCCTTCCAAGATTGCAGACATTTGGGTCCTGCAGTCACCCATAAGCCATCTCAGGTGAGACTGTATTGTGAAATCTATGCGTAGTGTTTCCTTCTGGTCTCCAGAAGGGCCGATGGTTTGCACGGTTTTGTTGGAAACCTAAATTAGAACCCGAGTCATCCCAAGAAATTTCCAACAAATGGTTCCGTTGCTGGATGGAACCTAGAAGAAGAGATTGGAAGGGACTTGCTAAGAAGAACAATGAAGAGAATGGAGTATTAGAAGGGGATGTTTAGACCATGGAATCCAACTAAACATGAGATTAAATGATGGCCAACAACAAAAGAGCTCGAGTTTGCACAGAAAGACAATAGAAACCCTAGGTATACACCACGCCAATATTTGGAGAGGTACATATTTGTTGATTTGCATGAGGCATTTTTCTGTGAATTTCCACATTTGCTGCAGAAATGGATATTGATATTAAAATAAACTCACTCGAATAATCAAATAAGACCAGTATAATGGAGCACTTAAAATATTGCGCATCTACAAAAAGTCAACAATAAATTCACGCACAGTCAATTTCTGGCTAGATAGCATTATTATAGGATTCATTACTGAGTTTGTTGTCGACACTGCAAAATCATGCACTGCTGCAGAGAATGTGTTTTTGAAGGGTCCAAGAGGAAGGTATGTTATATCACTCTACATGTCAATTAATATTTTGCTACATGATAAAGGTGTGATGATAATGGATTTCGACAACTAAATAACTCTGCGCGCATGGGGAGACTGGGGGAAACACTAAGGACGATTTGAGACATGGAGAGGGATCTGGATAGAGGTAAGTAGAAGAAAATTATGGACTCCATTATGATGGATGGAGAAAATATCAAGGAAATAATGGACAAAGTGGGAATGACACACAACAAAAGACCCTACCAATATAAGATTAATAGGAAAAAGAGAGCAGTAGCTAAGAGGGAAGAAGTAAAAAGTGATGAAGAAGAGGTAGAGGATCTCTATGCTACGGATCAGATTGAGGAAATTCTACGTGCCACATATGACAAAAAAACCATAGGTCAGGGGATTGGTGCAGATGAAGGAACTCCATTCCAGATCAGAATTAGTGTGGAACCCACGACCTCATGTGTGACTAAGACAATAGGAAAGAAAAAAAATTTTAGACAACCAAAAATTAGTGGCAGAAGGAGTTCAATAGGTCAAGGGACCAGTGGAAATTCAAGTGGAAGTATGAGTTCATGTAGCATTAGTCAGTTATCAAATCGTGCAGAGGTAATATCAAAAATTTTACAATGGTAGGAGCAGATCCAACCATTCGGTCACCAAAATTTCATGGAGAAGGGTTGAAGGACCTTGAGAAACATATATTTATTGTGAAAATATTTGGGAATCTAAACAGATCATGGATGAAGACACAAAAGTGGCTCAGCTCGCAATTACATTCAGAAACCGCACACTACACTGGTTTATGATCCTAACAGTGATAAATTCACAAGGAGAACCTAAAACCATCGTAGATGTGAAGAAGGCACTAATCAATGAGTTCCAATGACCAAGTTCAGAAGATCAATATATGAATGAGATGATAGAAATCAATTAGAATCTAGGAGAGTTGGTTTGAGAAATCGATCAGAATTTCAAGGGATTGAAAGGTAAGTTGAAATATCCTATAGAAGACATGCAACATAGAGAACTATTCATAAACACATTATTTCCACATTTTAAATACCCATTGAGGCAACAAAAGTTCTAGACTCGGGCCAAGGCTCTGCAAGGAGCCTTACAATTGGAAGAGAATCAATATAAACATACATTTTAAACTATAGAAGAGATGAGAGAGGATCTCAATAATCTGACATTTAAGTTGAATCAGAACAAAGGCAAGGAAAATAGGGAAGTTGTCTGGTGTACCTTATGTAGAACATAAGGATACCACAAAAATGAGTGCCCAACATTTGCACAGTACTTGGGAGTAGGACTTCCAAATACCTCACCCATAGGAGGATTATGGTGTGAACTCTGTTAAACACCTAGACATGATCCCTATCATTGTCCAATGATGAAAAAATATCAAATAGTGCCTAAAAGTACATTCTACAATTTCTACAAGTCTGTAGGACATGCAGATAAGGATTGTAGAACCATGTAACTTATGAAGGTAATGACCTCAAATGTTTATAGGATGCAGGATGAACTAATGAAAGGTCCACCTGCATAGCAGTATAATAATGCACATCAATTTTCAATGCCACCTCAATATAATCAAGTACCACAGTATAATACACCATGCGCAGACAATCAAGGCAACAAAGGAGGATTATGAAGAGGAGGACATGGAAGAGGAGGATTTGGAAGAGGCAAAGGACCAGTAGCCTGCCACAATTGCCAACAACCTGGACATTATGCCATGGATTGTCCACAACCACCAACAACATGCATGTACTGTCGCATAGCATATCATACTATAGAAGAATGTCCTATACTTCTGAAAAAAATACAGGACAAAAGGAATAAGAATAACCAAAATGTTCAATGGATTGCCATGAAAACTAGAGATGATGGAAAAAAAATTAATATAGTTACTTGAGGTGGTACCAAAACAGGAGCAGATGCAACAAATCATGATGAAAAACAACACCAGTGGGTTAGAAAAAATACAACACTCCAACAAAATTTTGATGCACGAAAGGAAAAAGAAACATTCAAGCAGGCAATACAAGAAATTTTGCAGGTGAATATTTCTTCTACTTCAAATGCATAGCCAGGATATGATGGGCTAGTATATGATATGCCTCATCCATGTGATCATACTAGTGGATGTTAACCTTTAGAAAAAGTAAGTAATCTAAGAAAATTTTTGGTGTCTTTCTTGAAGTTATTGAATGATTAAACATCTATACAAGTATTACAAGTTTTGTTAGAAAAATGCAATCTTGAAGAAGAGATGAAACTAGAACAAAACACAGTAAATCATGTCCATAGGAAGACACAGACAAATAGAGAGTTCATATTGAATGTAAATATTAGAGACTTTAACATGGGTGACATCATATTAGATTTGGGATATGAGGTAAATGTTCTTCCTAAGAAAACCTGGGAATGCATGGGGAAACACTGGGATATTCACCTATTCAGTTGAAAATGACAAACCAACAGAGTAATACCAATTGGTTGATTGAAAGGCATACCAGTGGATTTAGATGGTGTGTGCACTATGACATATTTTGAGGTAA
This sequence comes from Picea engelmannii, assembly GCA_009831015.1. Lineage (NCBI taxonomy): Eukaryota > Viridiplantae > Streptophyta > Pinopsida > Pinales > Pinaceae > Picea > Picea engelmannii. The sequence continues at coordinate 16,333 of ML800123.1, forward strand.
TTGATATAGTGGATAATACTACACCTTATCTAGCATTGTTGGGACAAGATTAGGCATTTGACAATCAAGCCATCATCAACTTGAAGACCCAGAAAATGATTTTTGTATCAGGAGAATATAGAGTCATATCACCATTATAACCTTCAGAAGGTGGAAGATATGTTGAACCAACAAAATATAACTTTATCACAGAAGAGATAAATCAGTTCTATAGAACTACCACACACGAGGAGGATTACATTAACCCAACATCAGATGGAATGTTCAGCTAGAGAAGCATCGGTTATTGCGCTTCAGATTATGACACAAGACTGGAGAATTGGAAAAAATGCTTACATGAGATATCTACCAGAAGATGTGCAAGAATGACATGCACACTAAGATGGGTTGGCACAAAGGTAAGAGAACCTCCAAGTTTTAATGGTCAAAATGATTTGGAAGAATTCTTAACAAAGTTTGAGTTAGAGGTCCTAGAAATTCAAAGGTTATTAGTTTTAGACATTTCCTTGAAAGAAACACCTGCATGTTGGTGGGGTACTCATAAAGAAAGGATCCATGATTGGTATCAATGCAAAATATTACTGCACATCATATTTGGCACAAAACATGAGAATAAACATATGGAGGAATACGATGGAAGAGGACATCCTAGAGAACATATAGACAAATGCATAACCCAATGGATACTGGTACCACCATAGTAATGGCCACATCAATTCACCCATACATTGGAAGGAATACCAAGAAATTGGTATACATAATTGAAACTACACAGAGGAACTGGAAATTGGACAGATTTGCAACATAACTTTGTAATCACGTTTGTATTTGAACATGATAATCTAGTGATGGATGAAACACTGAAGTTGATAAAAGAAAATATTTTTGAAGAACCTGAAATTAAAATTGTAACATCTTATCAGAATCATAATTGACAAATAGTGAGACAATTGTTACATTGTTACCACGTTGCAGAAGATAACCCAACAAAAGAAAACCCACATGATATTCTGATAACAAAAGTTGAAGGGGAAAGAGAAGTAGAAGGCCCACAATTAAAGTCAGAATAATTTTCTACACCACTTAAGATAAAGAAGGTAAATATTGGAACATAAGAGAATCCAAAAATTGCAAGTATTGGTGACTATTGGGACAACCAGACAATGGAAAGAATAACATAATTATTGGGCGAATATACTAATCTATTTCCAAAAATGTTCTCAGAAATGAAAGGGTTGGTAGGAGAACTTGGGGAAATGAAAATCCCTTTATGACCAGATGCCAAACCAATAAGACAGAGACCCTATAGGCTGAATCCAATATATAAACAAAAAGTTAAGGCAAAGATTGATAAAATGTTAAAGGCTGGTATAATAGAACCTGTTGAAGTATTTGAGTGGATTATCCCTATGGTAGTTCAAGAAAAGAAGCATGGGGGAATACAGATCTTTGTAGACTTGAGGAAGTCGAATGATGCTTCTTTTCATGATCCCTTTCCTACTCCATTTACATATGAGGTATTGGAAAATGTAGGAGGACAAGAAGCATACTCATTTACTGATGAATTTTCAGGGTATCACCAAATTAGAATAGCACCATAGGATCATCATAATACTACAATTTCCACATAATGGGGGTCATATCAATACATAGTGATGCCCTTTAGATTGAAAATTTCCCTTGCTATTTTTTCAAGAGTAGTGGTAGCTTCATTTAAGGATTTTATACATAAATTTTTGGAGGTTTATCTGGATGATTGGATATTATTTATCCTATTGAAAGATCATGTTGAAGTTTTAAGATTAATGCTAGAGAGATGTAGACAATGTCAAATCTATTTTAACACTAAGAAATTCATATTCAACGCACCATTTGGAATTCTGCTAGGGCATGTGGTTTGTAAACAAGGTCTGTTGGTTGACCTTACAAATATTGTTGTCATTGTTAATTTACCACCACCTAAGTCAGTGCGCTAATTAAGAGCTACACAAGGTCATACATGATACTATAGAAAGTTCATAAAGAGATACACATAGATTACTGTGCCCATGGAGAAACTATTAAAGAACGATATCAAGTTTCAATGGAATGATGAGTGCCAACAAAGTTTGGACATATTAAAAGAGAAAATGGTGACATCACCAATTTTGGTGTTTCCAAATTGGTCAAAAGAGTTCCATGTTCATGTGGATGCCTCTTCAATAACACTTGGAATAGTATTAACACAACCAAGGGAAGGTGACATAGATCACCCAGTAGCATTTGTAAGTAGGAAACTCTTAAAGTTAGAAAAAAATTATAATACAACATAGAGAGAAGGTTTGGCTATGGTATATGCATTAAAAAATTTCAGACACTATTTATTAGGCCAACATTTTAAAATGTTCATAGATCACTCTTCTCTCAAATACATGGTCAACAAGCCAGTGTTGGAGGGGAGAATATGTAGATGGTTGCTATTATTTCAAGAGTTTGATTTTGAAGTAGTATTGAAACCTGTAAGACTGAATCCAGGGCCAGATCATCTGTCCAAGATAACCAATGGAGAAGAACCAAATATCTTGGAGGACAATTTTCTTGATGCACAACTCTTTTCAGTGCATATTGATGATGAATACTTTTATGATATCATTGAATTTTTGAGTATATGATTTTTTCCAAAGGAATAAAACACTGCGCATAAGAAGAATTTGGTGGTTAGAGCTACAGATTACCAACTTATTTCAGGACACTTGTATAAACTAGGTGAAAATAATATTTTAAGGAGATGTGTCATGGAACATGAACGTCCTATTATCTTGGCAGAAGCACATGAAGGAATAGCTGGAGGACATTATACATGAAAATCTACTGCGCAGAAGATACTGCGTGCATGACTATGGTGGCCAATAATTTCTAAAGATGTAAAGGAGTATTTCTAGATTTGTGATGTATTTTAGAATATAGGAAAGCCATCTAGGAGGGATGAGATGCCCCTAAAAACTTAGGTAACTCTTAAAGTGTTTGAAAAATGGGTAGTAGAATTTGTAGGACCAATCAACCCACCAACCAGAAGATTAGGAGCAAGGTACATCATTACAACGACATAATATCTAACCAGATGGGATGAAGCAACATCACTAAAATATTGCAGTGTAGAAACTACAATGCACTTTCTGTTTGAACAAGTAATTACAAGATTTGGACGCCCTAGAATTCTGATGAGTGATCAGAGAACTCATTTGATCAATAATACCAGTCAAGCAATGATTGGAGAATTTGAGATACACCATCAGAAGAGAAATATATACCATCCTTAGGCTAATGGAACAATGGAAGAATTTAATAAAATATTGGATAATGACTTAACTAAAATTTTCAATGTAAACAAGGATGATTGGGATCTGAAGATACCAACAGTATTATGGGATTATATAACCACATGCAAGAAAATTACAGGGAAGACACCTTTCAGATTGGTGTATGGTCAGGAAACAATGGTCCCTTTAGAATATTTGATACCTATTCTGTGCATTGTAGCCATTACAAACATGACAGAGAGAGCCACAACTCAAGAAAGATTGTCTCAACTCATGGAACTAGAAGAAGACATGATTATGGTTGGTTTTCATTAGGAAGTACAAAAAGCCAAAGACAAATCTTGGCATGATAAACACATTAAAAAGAAAAACTTTAAGGAAGTAAATTTGGTTCTCCTCTATGACAACAAGTACTTACAACACCCAGGAAAATTCAGGATGCATTGGCTAGGGCCATATGAGATAAAACTACCACAGATGGAGGTGTTGTGCAGTTGCAGGATCTAGCAAGCAAAGAGATTCAAGGATTGGTTAATGGCAGTCGACTGAAACTTTATAGGGACAATCAAACCAATAACCCTTAGTAGATGTAGTGAAAAAAATTACAATTGTACACAGTGTATATAGTAGAAGCTGAAAAAAGAAAGAAAACAAAATTGGAAAAATAAGAAAAATACAAAAATATGCAGTAGATGGATAAGTGTTAAACATGCAGTCAGAAAATACAACACACAACATATAGAAATTGGTATGAAAGAATATGAATACAATGCACACTAGAGAAATGTGACCAGATAGAAAACACAACGCGCTGATACAAAAAATAGCCATAAAAAGGAAAAAGCGGTGATCGGAAAAGTGTGGCACGATAGAGAATTTATGGAACGACTATAAAAGCAAAAAACACGAATGAAGAAGACTTATTGTGACTTTGTGAAAAACCAGATCCAAGGGAGAAATTTTAAGTGCGAATAGATGATTCCTAGGTGTTTACTCATGATTTAGTGCAACCCTTTCAAAATTTAACAAAATGGTGCCCCCAAAGTTAAGAGATCCCACTTGGGTCGCATGAAAAAACAAAGTGCCGCGAGGACTGAACATGGCATAACAACCGATGGAGCAAAACCAAATCATCCTAAAAGAGTGGTGGATGTTGATTCTATTCCATCCCCAATCATTGAACCAGTTAGTACCACTTTAGTAGAAGAGCAAGAAAATCCAAATCCAGCGATAGAAGCAATGGGCATCGACCCGCGGGGCAAACAGTGAAACCCTAGCAAAAAGAAAAACCCTGCATAGTAAAATGGGTTAGTAGCATCACAGCCATAGGAACAAATAAATGAGGAAGATGATGAATGAACATATTCTAATGAGTGAAACACCATGTAGCAGATCCAACGCAACAATCAGAGGAACAAGTGCAAGTTGAATATATTACACACCAACAAAACTCAGACAATAAGGAAGATGAGGAAGAGAACCCAATGGAAATGACAGGGCTATCGATAGGGAAGAAGAAGACAAGGGAAAAACTTGCAGTTCCAAGAACACTAAGAAAGCAGAAGGAACTCACACTATCACTGTCACAGATACCCGAAGGAGTCAAAGTACTGGACGACATGTTAGGATTTGTGAATAAGTTGAAGTATGCAGACCATGATGCTGTATACATGTGGAAGTTTCCTGAGTTCGCGCAACAAGTGTAGATGGAAAGTAAAGGCATAGGTCCATTAGGAGATCCCATTATGGAGATAAAACAATGGATTGCAAGACTATACAATACAAGAATTATGAACTTGATGGAGATTCCTCACTTTGGGAGAGGAAAATATGTGAATACATGTGTCAAACAGTTACTAGAACTAGTACATGGAGGCATCTTATGGATGGATAGGCCTATATCCATAGATGTGGATCTAATTGTAGAAATCACAAGATTACCAATAGATGGAGAAAAACCAGAGTAGTACATGGATGAAAAAACAAAACAAAAAGCCATGGAAGATGAGATAAAGAACAAATATGGGAATGACAGAGGATCTAGGGGAATGGTTATTAGACAGATAAATGAATGAACAACTAAGTTTGTGATAAAACTGGTGGTATGTAAACTCTTGAGAAAATGTCACAAAGAGGAAGCCCCTACAAGAGTAATAGTAGCAGCCGCACAATGCGTAAAGGGGAGTCTACTTAGCTAGGATCCATATCTACTAAATTTGTTTTTGGATGATTGCAAGGATGCGTGAGACTTGGGTTCAAAATTTCATTATGCATGGTTAATCATATTGATAGAACTGGTTGGATGGGGAGAACCAAAATACAAAGGATTTTACCAGAGGCCAGGGAAATGCCACGCAACAAAATACACAACATTATGGCATACTTCAGATCCAAAAAAAAGGAAGGCAAATGCCAACATTTTTGCCATGTTATATGATGAGATGAAGGAGAAGATGGAAAACACATGGAGAATACCAATGGAAGTTGTGAGAGAGAATAAAGGAAGAGAAAAGTTTCAAGCTTCAAGGCATACCATGGATCCAGGCTAAGAGGGATCCTAAAAAGGAATGGCTGCAGTTGAGATATTGTGTCACAAGGGAAGAAGTACAATGGGCTATGAAGGATTGGCCTAAAGAGTGGAAGGTGCCAGTTGTAGAAATTTCAATACAATTTATGTATTGCCTGGATTCTCCTGATCTAACAATTATATGCCACTATTAAATACAAAATCGATTTTACTAATATTCTTGCGGAATTTAAAACACGATTGCCAATTGCAATATAAAGAAGAAAGATCAATCACACATAACATAGATGTTTATATCGGGAAAGAATAAAGATAAAAACCCCACTATCATATATTATGTTTATATCATGGATCATAAAACAATCTCATACAAAACACTAATCCAAGAGCTCTCAGTGCAATATACAATCGTCTCACACTGTCATACAAAAATTGGCAAATGCATGTGCCAATTTACTGCCTCCAAACAACCTGCCTCCTCTGCGCAATACCCGCTGATGGAAAACCCTGCAATGAATTTAAATCCCTCTTGCCTAGGATGCACATTCCTCATTGGCACATCCACTCTATGTGTGGTTGCATGAGTGCACTCACTAATGTCACAATTGATAGTCAAACTGTCCCTTTCACCTATTATCTCAATTGGGTCTCCACTGGATCTGACATGCATGTAGTTAACAGTGGTAAATCTTCAGTTGCATGTGAGACCACTGATTGTGAATTAATTAATAATTAGTTCACTGATCTCTCACTAGTGCAAGTTCAGTTACAACTAGTACAACTGATCTTAACTCATTTAACTGAGTTAAACTACTTCACAACTCACATAACTACACATCCAACTCTGTTACAACTTCGAATCACTCAGTTACAACTAATTCGACTTGGATGTCCCACTAGTCAACCTTTGAACTTTAATTTCCTATAGCTAACTGATTTTCCATTTCAATTAACTATTTTCAAGTAATTATGAGATAATAGATGGATATTTATTGTCCAATTTATTTAAGGGAAAAATAAATTAGACACACATTTCTTGTTGACTTTTCAACACTCCCTCTCAACAAGAAAGGGATTATCCTTTACCCGAATTCTGTCTTTATGGTATTCAAATTTGCTCCTGCTGAGTGCCTTCATTAGAATGTCTGCATCCTGATCTTCCGTAGGAGTGTACTGAAGCAACATGATCTTCCGCTACACACAATCTCTGAGATGATGATACCAGATATCTGTATGCTTAGATCTATCATGAAACACATGATTAATCGAGAGTTTAATGCAAATATGATTATCGCAATGAATCATTGTCAGATCTAAATGAGAACCAAACAAACCAACCGAGATCTTTCTCATCCAGATAGCCTCACATGCATCTTGACTCACTGCCGTGTATTCCGCTTCCGCTGAACTGAGTTCCACATATCTCTATTTCCTGTTGTACCAAGAAACAACTGTAGATATGATACTAAAGATCCCCCCTGATGTGCTCTTTCTGTCCATTGGGTTGCTCGCCCACTCTGCATCCGTGAAGCCATGCAACTTTACCTCATCCGTCTGTCTATACCATAAGCTATACTCAGATGTTCCCATTAGGTATCTCAGGACATGCTTACCCTCCTTCCAAAAGAGCTTGGTAGGCTTAACCATCGCTTGACTCAGCTGGTTAACCTCATAGCAAATGTCCGGTCTCGTGTTCACTAGATACATTAGTGAACTCACTAACTGTCAATAGAAAATAGCATCCACTACCTGTCTAGAAGTAGCATCCTCTTTCCTCCAGTTTCCTAGAAGAGGAGTATCCATGGGTTTGCAACCCTCCATGTATAACTTACCCAGTATCTCCCTTGCATACTTTCCTTGAGACACAAAAAGTTCACCATCTCGCTGCCATATTTCCAATCCAAGGAAATAATGAATGAGGCCCAAATCCTTCATCTCGAACTCCTTTACAAGGTCCTCCTTGCATGAGTGTATCAACTGCTCATCACCAGTCATTATTAAATCATCAACATAAAGAACAATGATTAAAATCTTACCCTTGTAGATCCATCTCGAACCTACCATTGATTTATCAACCGACCTTGAGACAATTTCCCATGCACTATTTTTGACAATGGATTCATACTCCTCCACCATTGCATCTACCCATGTGGGCTCCTGCACTACTTCCTAAAAGGAAGATGGATCAGTCACAATACATTTTCTCATGATAGCCATGTATCCAGTAAATCGATCAGGAGGCTGTCTCTGTCTGCGCTGTGAAGTAGGGGCTCCTACATTCTGTGCAACATCTAGTCTCAATCTATCAGCTTCCGTGGTGCGCTTTTTGCCATTTCTGATGGATGGCTCTCCATGAGTGGCTTCCTCCACTCCATGAACCTCCTCATGTGGTTGATTCACATCTTAAGACTCATATTTGGGAATCAACAGTTCCTCCTTTGCATGTAAGTCTAGCTCCCTCTCAAGAGACAACTGCATGGATTTCCCCTCATCGAATTTTATATCCCATTGCATAACAGTCATATTACTGTTAGGAAAATACACACGATAATTATGGGGTGTCTGTGTGTACCCCACAAAAATCCCAACTTCAGCAGTCAGTTCCAGCTTCTTCTTGGCATCCTTGGTCACATGCACATAAACAAATGAGCCAAAAATCTTAAAATGAGAAACATCGGGTTTCTTACCAGTGAAAGCTTCTTCAGATGTACTCATGCCAAGTCCTCTACGAGGACAATGGTTTTTCACATAAACCATAGTGGTGCATGCTTCTTCCCACAAATGCATTGGTAGGCCCTGATCATGAAAAATCGCTCATGCTGTACTCACGATCATTCTGTTCTTCCTCTTCGTGACCCCATTTTGCTGTGGGTTATGAGGTGGTATGAGTTCTCTTCGAATTCCTTATTTGCTGCAGAAGTCTTTGAATTCGTTAGAGATGTATTCTCCACCATTATTGCTCCTTAGAGCTTTCACTTCCTTCCTCGACTCTTTCTCCACCAATGCTTTAAACCCACAGAACTTTGAGAATGTTTGATCCTTCTTCTACATGAAGAAGATCCATCATTTACGAGAAAAGTCATCAACAAAAATAACATAATACTTATGTTTTGTTGTTGAAGCAATCGAGAATGGTCCACACACGTTTGTGTGATCTCTCTCTAGAATCATCAAAACACGGTTCTCCTTTTCATAAAAGGTGTACTTTATATACTTCCCCATGGTGCAACCCTTGCACTGATCTAACTGAGTAGGTGTTCCCATTGGAAGTCCAATAGATATTTTCTGCATGATTTTCAAGGCTCCATGATGAAGATGGCCCAATCACTTGTGCCATAATTCACCCTCATCCTGGCTCACCACTTTTTCTTCCTTGCCCATCATGGTAGCGCAACCATATACCTATAGCTTGTAGAGATTCTTAACTCGAATCCCTATCTTCTTGACTTGACCTGTTGTTTTATTTCATAGGAAAGCTTTTCCATCGCTGAAAACAATGTCATAGCCTCTATCCTCCAGCATTGCGACTGAGACCAAGTTTTTCTTCAGACTTGAAACATGCATAACATATTTCAATTGAAATGGTTTACCTGACTCCCTCTGAAAGGTAATGGTACCAATTCTAGTCGCACTGTATCGTCCATCGTCACCCATCTCTATATGAATTTTGAGATCTTTCTCCTCTAAGTCATTGAAAATCTCCTTATCTCCTGTCATGTGGAAGGAAGCACCACTATCAAAATACCATAGCGATCCTAATGCACTTGATGCCATGCATGCAATCAAGGAGAAGTCAAGTTCAAATTGTGAGGCAAGGGCCTCACCAACTGCAACTCCAACAACCTTCGTGTTCTTATTCTTCTGTGGACAGTTAGTAGCGAGATGCCCATGTTCATGACAGTGAAAACGCTTCACTTTGGACAAATCTAGCTTCTTTCCTTTACACTCAGATTTTGAATGGAATTTATTCTCCTTCCCTTTCCTTGCCTTCGCATCCAAATAAAAATCCTTTTCATCATCATGCTTTGATGAAGAGCCATCTCTAGTGTTCTTCCTGAACTCCTCCTGCACTAGATCTGACCATAATCGTTCCCAAACTGGCAATTTTTCCCTTCCATTGACAGAGTCTTGATAACTGTGCCAACTATTGGGAAGCCCTAGGAGCACCAAGCTCACCAAATCATCATCAAAAACTGTTATTACCACACTCCCCAGCTCATCCTGACATTGGACAAACTTCGTGAGATATTTTGGAATGGAGTCGCCCTTCTCCATCTTGATCTTCCTAAGTTTATCTTTGAGTGCCAATTTCCTATGGTCGCTGATGTTTTGGAATAGATCCGTCAAAGCCTTCCACATTGCATATGGTGTGTATTTCCCATGGAGGTTTGAGACAATGTGGTCTTGTACTCCCTCCAACAAGATCCTCCTTGCCTTTGCCACTTTCTTTTTCCATGCATCAAGATTTGCAACTTCTGCAACATCTGGCTTAGGAACATCTTTGTCAATGAATTCCTTCAAGCCATTGTCTTCGAGTACTGCTTCCATCTTGTCCTTCCAAGCAATGCAGTTCAATATTCCCTTGAGTGCATACTCTAACCTCAAGCCATTGAAATCCATTTTTATCTTGAATCAGATGTAGCACCAAGAGAGTCTTTCTACAAATTCAAATTCTATCCAATCACAAACTCAACTTCTGCAATTTCATGTGCTATGATACCATGTAGAAATTTCAATACAATTTACGTATTGCCTGGATTCTCTTGATCTAACAATTATATTCCATTGTTAAATACAAAATTGCTTCTACTAATATTCTTGCGGAATTTAAAACACGATCGCCAGTTGCAATATTGAGAAGAAAGATCAATCACACATAACATAGATGTTTTTACCGGGAAAGCATGAAGCTCAAAACCCCACTATCATATATTATGTTTATATCATGGATCATGAAACAATCTCATACAAAACTCTAATCCAAGAGCTCTCAGTGCAATATACAATCGTCTCACACTGTCCTACAAAAATTGGCAAATGGATGTACCAATTTATTGCCTCCAAACAACCTGCCTCCTCTGTGCAATCCCTGCTGATGGAAAACCCTACAATGAATTCGAATCCCTCTTGCCTAGGCTACACATTCCTCATTTGCACATCCACTGTGTGGGTGGTTGCATGAGTGCACTCACTAACGTCACAATTAATAGTCAAATTGTCCCTTTCACCTGTTATCTCAATTGGGTCTCCACTAGATCTGACATTCATGTAGTTAACAATGGTAAATCTTCAGTTGCATGCAAGACCACTGATTGTGAATTAATTAATAATTAATTCACCGATATCTCACTAGTGTAAGTTCAGTTACAACTAGTACAACTGAGCTTAAATCACTTAACTGAGTTAAACTACTTCACAACTCACATAACTACACATCCAACTCTGTTACAACTTTGAATCACTCAGTTACAACTGATTCGACTTGGATGTCCCACTAGTCAACCTTTGAACTCGAATTTCCTATAGCTAACTAATTTTCCATTTCAGTTAACTATTTTCAAGTAATTATGAGATAATATATTAATATTTATTGTCCAATTTATTTAAGGGAAAAATAAATTAGACACACATTTCTTGTTGACTTTTCAACACCAGTAATCCCAAAGAAAGTACCAAAATCTAAACAACAAGTAGAGGTTGGACCTTCACAACAATCAAATAGCCCAACAAAAAATACAAGGAAAGCAACAGAGTGCACAAAATAAATAGGGAAAGCAGAACAACTAGAAATCCAAGGCAAAAAACCACTATCCCAAAGGCTTCAACTCAGGAAAAGGAGCGTGTAGAAGAACCAAATGGAGGAGTGTAGAATGATACCAATATTCCTATACCAGAGGAAACAAGAGGTGTAGATCTCCCAGATTTGGATATACCAGTTCAAAATGCGTAGGTAGAGACACTGCCAAGGAAAAGAATAGCGTTGTAGACAACAGGACATCGAATGAAAATGAAGTCACACAAGGAAGTTCCTCATCTTACACTTACAAAAGATGATGCAAAAATAGTAGCAGAAAAAGTGTAGGATTGCACGACAAAAGCTTGGTATGATGCTGATAAGCAGAGGGATGAAATAGTGAAGAAATTGACAGAGGTCAAGGATGCATTGGAACAATTGCAACTTACTACAGTGCAAAAAAAATATCATGCATAACAACAATGAACTTCTCAGGAAAGAAAAGTTCCAGAACAAGAGATAATGCTGGTCATAGCTACGGGGAATGAAAAATTTCATATCACCTAGGGGATGTTGTAGGTATATGAAGCTACATCACATAACCCTTTGAAGGATATAGATCATCTAGACTTGGAACTGCCCAAGATTCCAAATAAAGCGTTGTATAAACTTTAGATAAGTGTCACGCAGGAAATTCAGTCGAGGGCCCGTGCAGATGCCATAAGCTTACAGTTGGACAAGGAAGTAAATAATACACTGGAGAATATTCTTGACCAAGTGAAGTTTGAGAGAGATGAAACAAAGAAACTCCCTGGAAGAATAGAGAAGAAAGTTGAAGAAGTGTTTAAAACCATTTCCGACAGCGCACAAGGAGAGAATATACCCACATAGGGTAAAATTGAGAAAATAAGACAAGCTATGGAGATGTACATAGTCCAAATTATAGAGTTGACATACCTCTTAGTACCTACTACTCCACCAGAAGTAAGAACACAAAGAGAAAAGGAGGCTACAGGTAATACGTAAAGCATTGTGCTGATAATCCAAGAAATAACAGAGTTTTATAATAAGAACATGGAACTATGAAAAAATATTCAGGAGGATGGGAAACTGCAGGAGTTAGATAAAAAATAAGAAGGGATAAATACTACGATGCAAGAACTGAAGCAGAAGAAAAAAAACTATAACAATTCTTGACAGACTGAAAAGTGCGTAAGAGATGAAAAATTTACAGGTAGAGCTGAAGTCCATACAAGCAAATAAGCAGTCAAGGCAAGCTCAATTAGAACCAATTCACAAAGGAGCAGAAAACATGATCACTGATATCGACGCAACAAAGGGCCAAATTGAACAAGTTGGCTTAGAGAGTGGGGAACTATTGAAGGAGCACATTACTGCGCATAATATGGAGACTATAGTAGAGACGAGCGCGCAGGTGAGTGTTGGGGGCCTGTTGGAACAAGCCATTTTGGTGAAAAGTGCGGTAATTAATGAAGGCGGTTAGGAAATGGACCAAATAAGGAGCATGCACTGAAAACAGGGAAAAGTAGTGCCGAGAAATTAGGAAATTCAAAGAAAGGATGAAATATGCAGATCAACGAGGAAAACAGTTGGATTTTGGACTAGCTGCGATCAGGGAGTTAGAAAATGGAAAAATCTAATCCACCTAGGGTTAGTGGGTTAGGGTTTTGGTCATTTTTGTAATGGGTAAATAACCCCTTTTTGTAATATAAATATATGTTGCGAGATAACGAATAGGGGGGTGTCATGTGATAGACTGATACATGTATGACAAGTGATAGAGATATGATGAGAGAGAGACAAAAAAACAAAGATATGGATTGTAATCGAGGGAAAATTCATAAGCTATGGAGCTTAGTGTGATCTTATCAGCCTCTTGTCTAAGGCATATTGAAGCCCTAAAAAACCTTGATGGAGCACCATTGATTAAAAAAAAAAGGAAACACTTTGCAAATAACCCATGATCCAATTTACATAATTAAGGTTTAAGCCTAATTGGAGTAAATCCAATCGTAAAAACGTCCAAATGACCCTATCGTAGGATTTTGAGAGATCCAATTTGAGAAGAGACACTCTCAAGTTTCCCTTTTTGACAGAGTGGAGGGTTTCTTGAGCCACTGCAACTGCATCGTGGATCTTCCTATTGTGCATAAAACCAAAATTTTCTTCTCCAATGAACTCACTCATTAAGGGATTTAGACGACGTGCAATCACCTTGGAAACTAATTTGTAGATCACATTACAATAGGATATTGGTTTATAGTCCCCAAAGGTGTCTCCTTTTTGTCCCCAAAGGTGTCTCCTTTTTGTTTTTTGGAATTAGGCAAATGAATGTAGAATTGAAAGAGTTAATAATTTCGCCATTCCATTTAGATTCTCTAATCACCTTGAGAAGATCCTCCTTTATTAGATCATACAAATGTTTGAAGAACTCCACTGTGAAATCATCAGGTCCAGGGATTTTTCCATTTTTCATTAAGTGAAGAGTATACTAGATCTCTAATTCATATACTTCTACCTCCATTATCTAATTCATTTCATTCGTGAAAGCCACTGGGAACCTGGAGACCACTGAAATGATTTATTGAATTAGACATCCTTTAGGTTCCTTGAATTGGGCTTCAAAGAATTGAGCTCGTGCTTCCGCTTTTTCTTGAAAGGAACTTACAATGGTCCCTTCAAAATTTTTGATCTCCCATATAGTATTGATGCTCTTTCAGTAGTTGGCATATTGATGAAAAAACTTTCAATTGTTATCTCCTGCCTCGAGCCATAACACCCTACTTTTCAACCTCTAAGAAATATCCTCCATTTCAAGCCATGCAATTTTATGAGCCTTAAGAGTCTTTAGTTAATCTAGCATTAATTGGGAGGGGTGACCAGATTCAAGAGTCTCAACCAGAAAGGATATGTTTTTGTCAATTTCAAGGATATCTCTCTAAGAACGGGCTCTAAAGATAGAGAGCCATTTTTTAATTTCCCACTTAACCCTTGCTAGATTATCTGCCGTTTGTTTAATCATAGGGTCAGGGTTTGAGGAGTCCAAGTTTCACCATTCCGAGATTACCATTCTTTTAAAGGAGACGACTGAGATTCATACTCGAATAAGAGTTGTAACATGATAGGGAAGTGGTCGAATAAGCTCCCATCTGCCATTGATGCTTTGAATCGAAAATTGGCTTCCAAAAACGAAGAATATATCAATTCTTTTTTCCACAACATCCTGACCAGATCTGCAGTTCCTCTAGGTAGGAGAAATTTTTATTGGTTCTATGTTGACCGATTTTTCTTTTTCCATTATGGAGATGAAAAAATCCCGCTACTCATCAATTATGGGATTTGATCCCCAGACCTCTCTCAGAGAGATCGTGAAGTTTAGGTCCCCTCCGATAATGGACAAAGGATTGCATAATGCACCTGCATTTTTTAGGTCCTCCTAGAAGGGAATCTGCTCATAATAGGGCCCATAGATATTTACAATATTCAAAGACTTGTCACTATTTGTATGCTTTAGATAGACATAAATAGCCGACCGGAAAGAAGATGTGTTTAGAGCCAAAAAATCAGGGCTCCAACATATAATTATCCCACCGGACATTCCATCTACATCTACCAAGATGAATGACCAATTCTTCAGCTAGGACCCAAGGGAGTTCTTGGATTTTTCTCCACTACAAACGGTTTCTTGGATCATCACAACATTAGGCTTGAGGTTATTTAGTAACCTTTTGAGGGATAATTTTTTTCAGCCCCCCCCTACCCATCTAACATTAAAGGAGAGAATCAACATTTGGTAGGGGAGCCGTGGGAATTCCCTACTCTAAGAGCCCTAGTGATAGGAATTTGTCTTCCTTTCTTGATTTCTGCTACCGCCTTCACTTGTGCCTTTGAGAGGTGTGATTTTATCCCCACTGAGTTGGATTAAGGAGGGTCCAATGAAATGCCTCCTTTGGAGGGGATATGATTCTTGAGAGAATCGTTAGAGAAGAGCTCATACCTTGTCCTAGTTGGCTGGGGAGGAGGCCCAAACTTTTAGCTAAAGGATGGGAGAGAGGGGGAGAAGAAGTCACAATGGGAGAGATGGGAGAAGAGTAAGGGGTAGGGAGAGACTCCTCAGGGAGGGGCACGAGCCTTGACTATGGGGAGGAAGAAGGTATAGAGGGAGAGGAGGGAAAATCAGGGACCTTCAAAATAGGGACCAATATGGAAGGGATTTAAATACCTTGTCTGGGAGAGGCCTCAAGGGACTACTTAAGATACTCAATAGTCAAGGGAGAGACATCAGGAAAGGGAGCCAAGGGGGGGAAAAGATAACCCTATATTCTCAACATAGTCAAAAGGGACCTCCATAGAAATTTTTGTATCAAATAGAAAGGAATCCAAACATGGGGAAACAAGAGAATTACCTACAATCGGATTTGCTATCTCAACAGGGGCCTAAACTTGAAGAGCCAATGCTTCATCCGCTTGAAACACAACCTCTATATTTTCATTTTCCACTTTCATATATTCCACATTTTCCTTTCTATTCAACATGGAATTCCTTCTCCATACCTTGGAATGGGCTTGATAGAGGGGGGGGGGGAAATGATTACAATGAATTTTCAAATGAAAAATCTCATGACACCCATTACTCCTGAAGGGAATCTTCCAGTAGTCGACCTTCTAGTGCTGGATTTTAGAACCCATTATTATGTGCACATTACCGACTAACCCTTCCCTTGTATCAACTTCCACCTGAATCCATGCCCACCTGTAGACGAGCTTTGAGTACTATATGGGATCCAATCTAAAAATTCACCAATTTTTTTGCAACATACCCGACCGCCAAAGTACCTTCTAAGGGATGGGGTATGAAAATTTTTGCTTCTTCTGACAACCCTACTGTATTCACGGACTCGCGAGTGGTGGTCTTGCAAACTCATAGTCTATAATCGTACCTTTCACGAACCCACACTACTACAAATGACCAAATTTTCCATGATTTTTTGTTGCTATTGCCATACATATCCATCGCACTTTCCACGAAGGCAAACAATATTTTTCGTGGAATTTTTTACATCGCTATATCCACGCACTAAGATTATTCGTGGAAGTAACGACAAAATCAAGCCGCCACGTGTCATCATCCTAAATATTTTATGTTAATTTTTTTTTTTCACATCATCGTAATTGCAACAAACTATCGTCATTAGATCGACGAACATACATTGGAAACATGGAATATCATAGCGAATATTTAACTTCTTTCCACGAATGTTTGTTTCTATAGAGACACAAGTTCGTCACAAGGAGTTACATATTCATGGCAAGAAGAAGAGATGTACACCTTCTTGCGACGAACATGCATCGCTATAGAGATGACGACGTGTGGCAATAGCGACGAAGTTCCTTGGCAGAGTAGAAAAACCACCAGTGGCTTGTGACACAGATGCCATACTTGTGACGAACATACGTCGCTATAGCGACGACTTTTGTAGGTTTAAAAAAAAAAACTTGATAGTTTTCTATTCTTCGAAAATAATAATATGTTACAGAAGCCTTACAATGATATGCTACAAAAGTCCCCATCTTCATGATACACAGAAGCCTTAGTACTATACCTAATGAAGAATATGATTTATTGTTGATTCATTAAAAAAATTGATGTCTAGCACCAATCCCTTATCCTACTTCAAGGACGGAGCCTTCAAGGAGGGACAACGTGTAATGGACCTAATTAACACAATTATTACTATTAATTATTATTACTTAAGTTCCATAGAGATCACACCAATTCACTATGGCCCATGTGTCCCATGTCAGATACTCGTATATTTTAGTCCTTTGTGTCCCATTTCACAATGTCATGTGACTTATAACAATTCATCTTTCATTTTAAATATTGAACTTCGATGAATAAAAGGAGTTGTGTATCTAGAGTTCCTGATCTCCCAAGTCTCAACACTTCTATTCTAGTATACTTCCTTTTGACATAAGTTTATTCAATCAATGGTCATTTACATTTTGTGTCTTCTTTATTTATCCCAGATCTTTTTATGAATTTTTTTCTCCATGCACAATCCTATGAACAACAATTGGGAAAATAATAAAACCGCACCTACATCTGATACTCTACCCACAACACCAAATCTTACGCTCTAACAAGATTGTATCTAACTATGCAGAGTTTGTGTTATGAATTTAATTCATATCATTAACTCTTATTTTATGGGTATTATTTATATTTGGTTGTTCAAGTGAAGGATGGTATCAACTTTGCCACAATACTGATCCTAATATTTCATTTAATTCAAGTAAGAACTCTAATTTTCCTTATTCAGACTATTATCAACATAACACTATTGTTGATTGATGCTTAGGGTATTAGTTGAAAACATTCAACCATCATCACAAATTGTTTTGGTGACGTTACATAAGCCCATATGAAAGAACAATCATACATTGCATGGTTAGCTTATTGTAATCAGTATTCAACATATTGGAATCATTCGATTTGCAAAATACAATAATCATATGAAGTATTTAACCTTCTAAAGCTAAGGCAATGTAAGATCTATTTCAATTTTCTTGAAAAGGCATCCCATACTTACCAGCCCCATCTTCATAGACCGCTTCTGATGAAAAAATCCGTTGATGGAGGAGGAGCCATTCTAAAAGAGCCAAATCTAGATTGTTATACATGAAAGGAACTTCTTGGTGTAGCTATAGGTGATTTCAACACTAAAGAACACTCAAACGAAATATCCAAACTTCCTTTCACATGAATATTCCCAGCATAGTCATCTTCAATTCCACAAATCGCTTCATTTTCCTTGGCCTAGTAAAAGAAAAAGATACCAAACTATTTAAAAGTTCCAAATATCAAGACATGCATTATAGTACCTTTAACACAACTTGATTCAACTAAATGTATTAACTTGTGGAAAAACATTCAGAAAGCATTATTGTCATATATCTTTCAATCTTACCCAATCAAAGTCATTTTCCTTTTCTTTCCATAATATTTCCACACATAGAGGCGGTGTATGGATAATGCCTTCAAATCAAGACAAAGTTGAATGTCTGTATATGAGTGTACTAAATTGGCAAAAATAAAAAATGAAAATATTAAAAAAAAATAGTTATCACAACAATCTAAGCACACATAATAGTCTTTATCATTTTCCCATGTAACAACACAAATAAACTACAATTAAAATCAAAATCATAATGCAAAATCAAAACTGTGGCCATTCATTGATCCTGGAATGTAATTAGTGCCACGCTTTTTTCCATTACCAAAATAGATTTCCATGCCAATCAGGATTCAACATCAAAGGCAATTTCATAAAAGCATCATTGTCTTTGCACATTATCTGATGTAGTAAGCTCTTCATATCTACATGACATATTCTGCTAAACACTCATGGAGTCATATCTACATGACATATCCTGCTAAATATTAATAAAGGCATATATATTTGTGTGAAATTTCATGACATTATTCAGCCCATAGTTACAAGGTATGAGAGATGCATCAAATACTAGGAAAAAGGAAAAAAAATAGATGCCTTTGTTTTCCTCTACATGAATATGCTTTATGAGTACTAAGTTCCCTCTGATTAATGAATGCGTCCCTCCTATTGCTCTGCCCCTTCCATCACATTGACTCCCTTCTCCTTGGTGGTTGTCACTTACCCTTGCACCTTGTCTAACTTCTTAAGCCTACACCTTATGACTATGCACACAGGATCATCACTCGAGGAAGATAGATCCGATAGATACCTATTTGGTGGTACCTACACACGTTAAAACAAGAAGATAAGTTATCGCGTGGATGTAAGTTTGTGGTACAACACCACCTTCCTTGTGCTGCCACCTTGTGTAGTAAGTCTGAATTAATATTATGTCCTCTATGGTACTATTGACGATTGAAAACATCAATGAGGTTTCGACTGCAAAGTATTGCTAAAGCCTATTATTATAAAAACTAAATAATACTAGTAGGTGGGAACCCCTTGAACTATTGAAGATCATATCTGCTCATTTTTTATATTGTGATGATGTGCGACACGATTTACATGGTTGAAAAGATATTGTACTTGTTGGTATGAGTTGAGCCTTGGAAATATCGATTCTTTATGTTTTACAGCCTATATAGCAGTGCTATCTGTTCTGATCATGCCTGCACAACAAACATGTTAGTAAAAATACATGAAGGGAAGTTTTGGGAAAGACACAATACTAAAACAAATGCAAAATTAACGGATCCAATTCTGCAGTTTTACTATACTACATGCATAAAGGATTTAATGATTATGGTTAAATGCTAGATAACAATATGATAGTATATGATTTAATTGAGTTATATTGGGAATATGAATATGGGAGGCGCTTTTGACAAGGGAATGGAAGTGAATGGCCATGCATTTTTAATTGAGTTATATAGTCTTTAAGCATGGTGATTAGGCTATGGTACAGTTTGATCGCGCTATTGGTGATAATTCTATACATGATTTCTTGGATTGTATAGTTGACATACAATATAGGCCAATTATAAATTAGATATACGATAAGGATGACGCAATTAGCAAGAAATTGATGTGGATTCCAACACGGATTTTAAATTAATGGCTTTAATGAAGGGCTTGTTGGCATGTACTGATGAGTTAATGTAATGTGGGTGGAGGCGACATGCATTTACTACACATCACCTTTACCCTTCCCATTGGCCGCCACCCTAGTCGGCTATTGTTCGATCTTGCTGCTGTGTTGATGCTCCAGAATTTTAGTAGGGTGAAACGACTCGGCCACCTCTCATTTTAACGATTTCAATTAACAGGTATGTCCTTTTTTTTTGGCCATTATTGACTTCACTCTGGTTATCAAATGATTAATGGATCAGGTGTATGGGTTTGTGTTTTTCCTAAGTGTTGCAACTGTGTGAAATTTTGGTTCTTGAATGAAAATGGATGGTTCTTCCTATAATATTTTTGAGTTTGTAGAGGTTATCGGTCTTCCTGGTGGTAGCTCTCTGTTACTACTACTGGTTCAATTGGAGGTTTTTTATTTAGATATTGGGTGGAAACTATCTTCACGCACTGTTACTATACCCAGTCTTTGGCTTTCCTTGGTTTTTTTTGGGCCATTATTGACTTCACTCTGGTTATCAAATAATTAATGGCTCAGGTGTATGGGTTTGTGTTTTTCCTAAGTGTTGCAACTGTGTGAAATTTTGGTTCTTGAATGAAAATGGATGGTTCTTCCTATAATATTTTTGAGTTTGTAGAGGTTATCGGTCTTCCTGGTGGTAGCTCTCTGTTACTACTACTGGTTCAATTGGAGTTTTTTTATTTAAATATTGGGTGGAAACTATCTTCACGCACTGTTACTATACCCAGTCTTTGGCTTTCCTTGGTTTAATGGCCGAAGGTCTTCTGCGCCACTATGTTGTGTTTCGCCTAGGCATTGGTTGTTCGACCACTAAGGGTCACAAGATGAGTGCTTAGTTCTTAATTCAACCCTGTATCCACCTCAGTACTGTGGTAGTTGGACGAAGAACGCGAGGGTTATACCCTGCGTACGTTAATTAAATTTCCCGGCTGGATAAGAGCCTCGCCCTTCTTTTTGCCTCCCTGCCATGGATCGTTACCTGTCCACAAATGACTCATGTATCTCTCTGTGTGCACACCCTTGGCCTTGAAAAGTTCCACCATTACGAGGAGTTGGCTCTATTTCTTGGTGTCAGCTACAGAGTAGACCCTTAACCCTCCAGTCTCAAATTTTGTAGAGGAGATTGTCAAGCCTGTCAAGTTTCTACGGGTTATCATGGGTCGAATGTATGGTCAAGTACTGGTGAATACAAATTCGCCTAGATTGGTCGTATGGCAGTCCTGTTTCTTTAAAATTTAGTTATTGCACCTTCGAAGATACAATCACCCTCCTTATGTTAATACCTTAGTATTGTTACTGGAAAGGGGCCTTGCCCGGATTCAATTGGATGCGTGGGTATGCGTAGCTACCACAACTTGTTCGGTTGATTGATTTTCTTCAACAATGGAAAATTGTTTGGGAGATACATGATCACTGGTTTTTGCACTAGTGATTTTCTTTGAATGTTTAGCTATCATCAGTGAAAATGTTTAACATTTCTCATGTCACGTTGGGTGATTTAAAATAGATATTGGTCATGGTAACTAACTTTTTCTTTGGGGCCGAACGACTACTAAACTGGATGACTATAGAAAAGACACCCACTACAACCTTGTGTTGTTGGTTGAATAGGCCTGAATGAACACATCATGGTCGATCACAGTGTGATTAAATTGATATCTCAACGCGATATGTTGAGTTGTTATCGTGACTTTGTGTTTGATTGTGTTAAGTGGAAATGTTGCACCGTGGAGTTTTGTTAGCTGCGAACTCTGTGTAGTATCGATAATTTGGTTTTCACACTCATAGGCACCCATATAAGTTTAAACTTGTTATTTATTGCAATCAACCACCTGTTTAAATAGACATGTCAGTCGTGTTGGATAGGTGGCCTAGATTTTAAGTCTTATTGAATTGTTTTCTTGTACAGTGGCAGAAATGCATTGCCTAGGCAAATTACTCTGTGAATAACTTGTGTCTAAATGATGGCTGTTGGATGTATGATGAATTGTCATTTCAGGCATGGAATTTGGTCTTGATTATTTTGGTTACTGCATATATATGTTAATGAACATCATTGTGTTTTGATGGGTTCTTCTGCAGTAATAATGACTTCATTATTGTTTTGAAAACATGACTTTGAGTGTAGTTGTGGATTGAAGAAATGCATGGGCAGTGGTTGATCTTGATAGTTACAGATTGAAATTGGGTAATGTCCATGAATTGTTTTAAAATGCAGAATGTGTAAAGGGAAGGGAACATAACCTCTTACAAATTATGTGGAATACTTACTGTTTTGTGATGGCACTGTGTTGGATATTTTGGACAGTGAACTAGTTAAATACATAGGAATTGTTATTCGGTCGTGATGATTGTTGGTTGGTGCATCTAGTCTTACTGCAAAATGTTTTATGGATTACTTGATTAATCTCATGAACAATAATCGTTATCTTCCCCTCCCATTATCTCATTTTCCGCTAATTACAAATCCTATCACCTTCCCATTTCATTTTTTCACCCTCGTTCTGAGATTGATTACAGTCAAGGGAATTTCTATGTTAAATTGGATGAACGCGGCAGTGTCTTGTGTGAATAACAATGAGATTTTATTGGTTGTTTGACAATTGATTGTTGTTGTCATTGAGAAATGACCATGTCTTCTCCCTTTCATTATATCATATTTTCACTCAATACAAACCCCTCACATGTCCCATGACCTTTTCTTTCACTCCCCTGCTCATTGATCAACAATAAACAATTTGTATGGATTGGATTGCATGAGCCTGATACATTCTGAGCCAAATCTATTTCATATTTTTAAGAGTTGTCATGCATGGTTATTTAAAAGACTATTTGCTAATTGATAACACATGCAGGATGAGTTTTTTTTCAGTCAAGGAAGCCATGGCCGAGGAAACAGAGGTAGAGGTAACTGGAACCGAGGCCTAAGAAGGCCCAGGTTCTCTATACATTTTTATGTTGGTTCATAAGATCTTGGTCAATTGTTTCATGCCAGATTCTTTAAATGGATTGGGCAGGGAATAGTCCAACCTAGGCATGAAAGGCCTCCTTTCCAAGCCCCGCAAGCCCCTGGTATCCCTGTACCCTCATGTCTCCTTACAACAGAAGGTCCCTAAAAATGATGGATGGCAGGAGATTGTCCACCCGACAGTCTCCCAACATCGTGGTTGGCCCAACTTGTCCTTGCCTGCTCCTCCACCTTTGAACCCCATTTTCCAAGATGCCCCTAACCACTCGCCAGTGCAATCTTCCCATGCTAGCAAGAGATTAAAAACTGAAGTCCACCATGCACTTGATAAAGGAAAAGCCGCTGCTGCCTCCTCCTCACTCTCCAATGGATCTAACAAATCTGTGTCTTCTCGGATGCATTTGAGGGATGATTGTTCCCACGTGATCAAGGATATTAATCCTAAAGGTTCTGCATAGCCAAAGGAAAATTTAGGAAAATCAAGAGATGACAACAACAACCAAGGAAGGGTTGCATCACAGACTGGGAAATATGGTTTTTGAGTTTTATGTTATTTATTGTTTTATGATAGTTGACTTCATGGATTTTTGGACAACATGTTTTATTTTGGATATATGAGTATTATTTTTTGAAATAATTTCGAATTTCATGAGCTAAAATTGCCAAAAGTAAATATGTGGATGGGAGACACAAGAATATGTGTTTTTCTTAACTAATGGTTATGTTATGATTGTTATGATTGTTATGAACTAAAGGGAGTCACAAGGGGTCCCACCTACTAGTTATTATTTATTTATGACCCTTATTATAATTATTACTTCCCCCCCTAACTTAAGTTAGTTAAGCTTTTAATTAACTTAACTGATGAGTTGGTGTAACTACTTCAACCAATTCTAACTTGTTAAAAGCAAAAGGAAAGGGAGGAACAAGAGGAGGGATAGAAGTAGAAGCATGCTAAGGTTTTCTCTTTGAGTTTATGTTGATATAGTTTAGTTTTCATTCATTCATATATTCATCATAGCCTAATTCTCTTTTGTGATAGTAGGGTCTTATTGTAGACAACAATATTCAGGGCTGAATCAAATCATTCAGACACTTGTTTTTCAGAGGTGTTGATCTATATTTGATAGTCTGTGTAGACTTGTCTGTTTATGATTTAATTTTCATGATTGATAAAGGCTATTGTGCAGAGTTGAGTGGGCAACAATCTATGGCAAGATGATCCAACTTTTAGAGTTCAGTTTTGGTTTTCTGTCAGAGGTCCTTTTGTATGTTCCATCGGGGATGTCTAAGTTTGACTTTGGTCCAAGATTTCTGTATGAGATTTTGTAAAGAAAATGACTCTGGGGTGAATTGGAATGAAATAAATGATTGATTTATGTCTCAACTGTCTTGATTATCATGTTGGTGTCTTTACTTCTGTTCTTACATTTATTTAAGCAACTGTCATATTGAGAAAATTGCATAAAAAGTAAATTTCCAGCAATCTTTTTGTTGATAAAAGACTAGCCTAAGCACTCGTAATTAATACTTGTGAGTTATGATGTTAGTTTTTGTGGCTATAAACATAGGGTGATATTCCCGTCTACTTTGCTTTAGCCAAGTAAATTCTGAAAATGCTTGAGTAAGATCAATTCATATCTTTTCCTCAACATGTACTACCTACTATACCAAAGTAGAGGGGGGACAATCGACAGTCGACACCAAGACCAACAAATAAAGGTTGATTACTCTATCGACCCCAATTCGACCTCGTGATTTACCCTTGTGTTAGAAGGGCTTCCCAAAGTCAGTAATATAGAAACTAGATTTCACTCCCGAACTCAAAGCTTTATGTTTTTTTAGCAGCTTTGGAAATTTATTCTCACAATCTTGTTCCAAATCTCTACACCTAAGCTAAGAAGGGTTTGAAGAGCCCTATAAAAGTTGCTAGATAAATTTTAATTAGCGCTTGATTTTAGGCTGTTGTTACTCAAAGGAGTGGTCATGAAAGTGATGGCGTTTCGACTCGACTCTTTAAACCTTGCAAGAGGAAAATGAAATGCAAGAATTTCAACTTCGATGAAAACTAGCTATGGGAAGGAGCAAGAGGTTTTAAGCAACGAAATAATTTCTTGATAGATTACTATGTATGCACTGCTAATGACAAAAAGTATGAGCTAATTATCCAAATAAATGGAAGCAAAATGACCCAAATTTTAAAAATACCATGCAAAAGTCATTGTTCACTTAGTACACCTATACAACATTTAAAAGAACATTGTAATAAAGAAAAAATGATACAAATCCTTGTTTCGTAAGAGGAATGTCACTAATTGGCATACCCCATTTGGATTCTTCACCCATTTGAAGTTTGGTCCCTCTTTATAAAGGAAATACTTTGTATCCCAATAAATAGAGAAAAATCATGATTGATTCAACTAACCTTTATTTTCATTTCAATTTATATAAATAGAGCTTAACTACAAATTTATAGGAATCAAGTCTCATTTAAGATAAGATATGGGATACCCCACTTAAGATGAAAAGGCACTTAATCTAAGTTGTGAGGAAATATGTTGTGGTGGTAGTGAGCACTCTTGAGTAGAATCGAGCTAGCCTTGATTGTTATGTGGGACTCCATATTTCAAAGTGCAATTTTGGGAGCTGACGATTAACATTGTTACTAGAGAAAAAGTATGATTCCCTGGATTCAATAGATCCAATATAGCATGGTGTTGGGAATTCCTATTTCTTTGAATAATTAGTTTCTAGTTTCTTGTATTGAGGGTGAGAGAAAGAAATGTTATGCAAGGGATTTGAAGGTCTCACATGGTAACTCCACAATATCCTTTTTTGTTGGTATCTATGCCTAGGAGTTTCTTTTGGTGCTTCCACATCATTATTGTCACTAGTACTTTCTATGATGGTGCTTGTAATGGGACTATATTGAGCCTTATTGTTAATAGAAGCTCTAAGTTTCAATCAATACCCCAAAGTGAATGGATTTAGAGGAACAATTCTTGTCCATGGGAAGAACATGAGTATCCGATATTGATTATAGGCCTCCTTGATAATATACCTATTGATATTTTGGTTAGGGTGCCCCACATGTGGAATTTGGGTTTGTTGACGCAAATCACTTGTAAGACACCATAGGATTCACACTCTATGAATTGTTTTCTGGTAAAGTAGCCATGCTCACTATTGAGTTTGAAATCATAACACTAAGGAAAAATCTAGAACAAGAATTTGATCTCTCTACAACATAAACTGAAATAATTAATCAACTCAATGCAGTAGATGAAATTAGATATCGAGCTTAGTTTCATACTAAATTAATCCAATAACAAAGAGTCAACTAGCATGATAAATTTGTTAATACCAAGAAATTTAAGGAATGAGATTATGATTTACTCTATGATTCTAGTTTGAAGATAAAATTGAAAACAAGATGGTTAGGACCATGTGAAATTGACACTTTTTTTGACAATGGATAAGTGAAAATCAAAACAATTGATGAAGACAAAACTCTTTGCTTGGTAAATGGACATGGGATCAAGCTACACAAGATGCCATTAACGCAAGAAGAGTTCACTCAAGCTTCATGGACAACACTTGGATTTCATTGAAAATATTGATACTTTCAACTTAGATTGAAACTTTAACCATCTCAAATAACACACACACACACACACACACACGTGTATGTATGTAAGGTCAATAAAATCAGTTTTCACACCACAAGTTATCCTTTGATGATTTAAAACAAGTTTTCAAGAAACGAAAATAAAAAAATCTAATGACTCCCTTCTGCATCATTTTCAATTTCAATGATTATCATCATGCCTATTTGACTATGTTTCTATGATTCCAAGCATCAAATAAATGTTCAAAAGGTTGGATGCCAGATCTACCAGTATGCATCAAAGGTAACATGCTCTAAACTCCAATTGTCTCATCAAAAATCAGAAGACAATATATGATGCTTGTCACATCAAGACACAAGGAAGGAGTATAAAAATGGAATGGCATTTATTCCAAATGCAAGTCTTTACTACAAGGATGAGAACAGTTCAAAGAGAAATGCACATTACATTACACATCCTTATACCGATATGGAATATCCCAAAAATCCACATTTCCATTCTTGTCAACCTACCACCATATATCATTCTTATACAAACTAATATAGAGTTCAACACCTACAAGTATTCTATAGAACCATTCTTCTATATACTACTATAGAGTTTGACAACTACATGCATACTATAAAACCATTCTTCTATAGAGATTGAGACTTACTTATGAATACATAATTATAATTCTTATGCTATATATTTCTCAATTTTCAACCACATAAGGGTACTATATATTTCTTATGCTATATATTTCTCAATTTTCAACGACATAAGGGTACTATATAATTCTTATGCTATATATTTCTCCATTGCTCCGAAACCCAAAATCCCGAAATCCCAAAATTGGGTTTCGGGACTTTTGGTGGTTTACGGCGCTCCGAAATCGCACTATTATCTACCGAAAGCTAGGACTTTCGGTGGCTAAGAGACCCCTATTTTTGGCTTGTTAGCTGCCGAATCGCAAATGTTTTTAGTGGATAAACTGCCTCAGCAAAAAATCAGTTTTCTCAGTCGTGGAGAGGTCGTTTTGTGCGCTCAAATGGTTGATTGATATCTACAGATCCTAATATTTCCATTGGTGCATTAAGATTTTCATTTTGATCTTGGGAAGGCAGTCAAAATCCCCATGAAAGATGAGGTTCGTTTTCATAAATGTGTCGTTTTTTACTGTGCTGAGTCATCATTTTCAAATGATGATTTTGAGCGACTCGAATATCATTTTGAGAAATGGTCGGAGGTTTTTGTTCCTAACACATCAGAGATCAATAAAATCCCTCAGTTTTCCTACAGGTGTCACATATTGGGAGAATCGAATCCATCTCCGAGCCTTAATTTTCAGATCTCAGAATTTCTCCGTTTGACACATATTTTTGAAAGGCACATCTGGGGCAAATGGAAACGGATATCAGGAAACCGAGAGAGTTTTTTGGTTAGAAAAAATAGATGAACAAAAACCTCTTTAATTTTATACACAACTGTCACGATTTGAGAGATACAGAACCATAACCGCAGCCCCAGTTTTCAGCAGTTTGGCCCATTTTCTATGGCAGAAAGTTTCCGAATTTGATGGTAACTATTGTTATCTTTTGGGAGGATTTTGACCTCAATGCCTACATGAAATGTCTGTTCATTTCTAGAGGGATTTATTTTTGAATCTGAATCATTTTTCAGTTATTCGAAAGGGGGAAGAAGACATATATTATTGTAGCTTCTTGAAGGAGAGGGGGGAACAACCTATGAGCCTTTTGGAGGTTGGGTTTGTAATGCATTCCTTTTCAGCAAATATAGAACAGAGTGCCAAGAGATTCTACACCTTGTCACTGTCTAATTCTGTCTTCTTCTTGTGTTATTGTTTCTGAAGTTTTCATCACTTCTCTTTCTTCCTTCCATTCATTAATTCAGCTTGTAATGGTTACAATTCAGTAATACTTTTTTTGTAGCTAATTTAAAGCATTCCTTAAAGTGCAGTTTTTCCTCTGTTTTGTCGTGAGTAGAACAAGACCTTCATCTTAATTGTTTTGCTATATTTACAAGTTTTATTTGTTCATAGATTTTCCTCTGTATTGCTATGAGTAAGACAAGACCCGTGTTCAAATATTTGAAGTTTGGTGTTATTTCTTCTATTGAAAGGAAGACCAGATTTATCAGAATTAGATACCTAGCTTTTTCTTTCAGTTTTGTTCATCCCCTATCTTCTATCCATCCTCATGATTTTAAAATGAATTAGACAAACGAGGCCATGCCTTTTCGTTTCTGATCTATAAATGAGTGAAGGGCCTATTTTAGACCTAGTTTTAGAAGTCTCTTATGACTGATCAATCAACAAATTTTATTTCATTTAAAATGTGCTAAGGATTGGCTCTATTACAACCTAGAGTCAACTCTTGCGACAACACGTACGATGATGTTCCCCCATAATGGGAAGATCGTCACCATCGACCAACTTACACATTAATAGGCTAACCATTCCACCAACATCGATAACATCCTCCCCCTTGTCCATGTTAGCTCGGATGATTTTCCAGTTGTCAACAATAGCCCTAGATTATTCCATGACCCATACATGTTGGGCACTTATCAGGGAGTGCCACCGTTCCTAACCCCATCTTTTTCAGCACAAGTGTGTGTAGTTTCCTCTAACGAAACAAACATTAGAGACAAGAATCTTATCACAGAGTCCCCTCCCCATATCAAAGTTCCACCATTTGAAGAAATACTACCTCAGGAGTTCCTTGAGAGTGACACCGCACCACTTATCATATATCTCCCCCCCCCTCCAAGGGAAAATCCTGGTTTGGGAGACAGTCCCCCAGGCCATTACCCAAATTCCATTTTTCTACCCCCCACCTGTAGTCGAAGCTTTCCAAGTAGCTGCAACTCTTACCCTTCCCAACATGGCACTCACCATTCTGGTATGGTATCTATACCCACCCATGATGGTTCCTCAACCATCCCTCCCTCCCCAAATAGAGGGAATCTCGATGCAGATCTCAGTACTAACTCCGACCACGCCATCCTCACCTCCAATCGCGAGCACCACTACTACGACTTGAGGTAGACGGAAGAAGAAATATCCCATTGCTCTACTACCTCCCTGAGTTCAACTCCCTTGCGCCTTATGTGAAAGAGAAAGACACCCCACTCACAAATCTCCTTCTCTTCTCGATCTACGCAATTTTATCCAGCTTCCTCAAGCACCCCTTTTGCTTACGACTCCACCAAGTATGTCCCTCGCTACTACAGACTCATCAAACCCACACAAACAAAAGATATGAACCAATTTCTCCTGTGCCATATGCGAAGAATATGAGCATGACACTCATGATTTCCCATCTATCCCATACGTCTGCCACACATTAGCCGTGGAATGCCACACATATCTGCCTGAGCCTCCTCCAACACTCCATACCAATGTTCCCATGAATGTAATTCATTATATTTCTTCATTAGTCCTCGAGAAAATGGGAGGTCCATGTCCTCCCACCAAACTACCACCCGATCACCCATAGTGTCGGTGCAAATGGGATGGCATTATGGGTCCACCATCCATATCTAAGCCCTTTTCCCCACTTTCATTTTTTATTCCAGGAGCTAAGAGCATCCATTTTCTGATTCGTCTTCAGCCATGGGATCAGGATCCCACCACCTACACAGTCACATTCCCTGGGTCACCATCCATCCTCTTCCCCAGGTGAGCATTTTTTCTCATATCACGCTCAGGTATGCATGCTCATGTTCAAAATTATCGAATAACTGTTATATATTCTTTATCTTCAGATATTGTTCAGGTCGGGTATTTGATTTTCATGTGTGCAGGTACTTGGTCATCACACACCAGTGTAACCCCTTTGGGTATATGATCGACACTGGCATGTAATCATTCCCTCTGAATACCAATTGCATCTCCCAGTCACACCCTCTAAAATTTGCCTATAGGATCCCCCCATCTGGCTCTGCAGTACTATCACCTCCACTACATTTTAAGTACTGTCACCCGGTAGCACTTTCCCCTACATGAGTTGTCCCATTCATAGTCCCCTTTTGGCACTTTGACACTCATGCTGCTTTCACCCCCTAGGGATGGGAGTCCTGATAGTCTTACGCATGTTCGAGAATCAACCACATACTCTTTCTCCTCATTTTTCTAGCTTTCCTAATGGATTCCCAGGATCTCTCATCATGGTTTCAATTTGACTGCACCACCGCAGTATCATTAAACCTTCCATTTCCTCCATAATCAATTTTCCCATCTGCAAATCGCCCTCCATTAATTTACCTCATACAGAAACCCACTTATGCCCCCCCCACCCTCCATCAGTTCTCCTCGCAACTTGTGCCCTCACATACCACACCACATTACACTGGGGCACCTGTTTCTGTATTTGGACACTTATCCCAAATTATTATTTATTTATTTGGTAATTGTACAAAGCCTTTGTTTCCAACATTTACATAGCTTTTTTATTGTCGCCTTTAGCGACCTTCCTTTTCTGGAAAAGCAACCCTTGTCACCCTTGGTTGGGACATTCTTTTACATTCTACTCTTGTTGACATTGTCCATAAACTCTGAGTATCCCACTGTCCATGTACCCCTAATCTCTGAGTTTGTCCACTTTGTCACACCTCTGGCACAATTTAAACCCACATCTAGTTGTCCCCCTGACGCTAGATCCAGTTTCACGGTTGCTGCCACTCATACTTCACATATATCCCCAACCAAGGGAAGTCTTGAGTCTCACACATCTTGACTTTGTCCATGTTCCTCATCAGTTCTTGATCGCATCCAGTGGATTTCATGAAGCCCTTTGCTTCCTGGAGTCGCATCTCCCTTTCTGTCGACATCAACACAGTTTTCAGAAGGGGGACATTATCTTGACTATCATTACCTTTACAATGGGGAGTCTCAGACAACACAGGGAGAACATCATTGCTCCCTGCTGTCATTGACCCCCATAGCATTCGACTTCAACATAATCTCATGTTACCATGGGTCTTACTTTGTGACTATTGCAGTTTTTTTTATACTAGCCGAAGACCTCTGAAAATTGCTGGGCCATCAATGCCTGCGAGCCACTGACACTTCTTACAAGTGTCATTGCCTCTTTTCAGAGTATGTTCACCATCAGAGTTTTCATCTTACATTATGAAACCACCCCAGAGGGAACTACAGTTATTTACATCAGCATATTACTTCAGTTACTATATTACATATTTGAGTTACATGACATGAGCATGGGGTATGCCCGCCTCGTTTGTATATAGCTTTTATTTTCCCACACATAGAGAACGATTCGGGTCCCACAGTTTCCCCTCTCCTTCCAACGGATCGCTCTTGTAGTTCCTATCAAAAATATTTCTTACAATGGTACTCTCAGTAGAAGAAACATTGATGTATTTCGGCTATACGTATGCTCCTAACCTCACACATTAGGGGGCATCTGTTATCACTGAAATTTCGTCTGCAAATGGTTACAGAAATCCAGCATCTCCAAACACCTATTAGTTCATTCATATCCCCAAAAATGAATTCCTAAAAAGCACAAACTATACAACTGGTTATAAAATTGACATGTGCAGAAATAATACAGGAAGCATGCGCACATGCGCAGTCCAAAAAATCCAAAAAAACATACATGTGCCCGATGCGCAACTGTGTACACAAAAAGTTGTGCGAACCTGAGAATGATGCATTTATGGTTCTTGTCGGCCCCTCACCCACTTCTGTTTCAAATCCCAAGTCAATTTGACCCTCAAATCTGAACTGAATCTGAGTTGGGGGCTGGTCAAAGACCTAAGGGTGCCCTAAAGGGCCTCTTGTTCACACTAAAGACCAGTTGGATAATGCCTCGAATATTTTCTATAAAAAGAGGCCATGGGTGCACTATGAATTCAAGAATTTCATTGTATTGTTATGCTGCCTCTATTCTCCTACAGTGAACCTCTTTCCTTCTTGGAGCATATTAGCATCATCTCATTAAGCTATTCACCTCACCTCTTGAGGGAATGAACTTGGATTTCTTCACCATTTCCTTTCTAGTTTTCCATTTGTAAGAAGAGCTCTCACACAGGGGACTCAAGAACCCTCCCTCGGAGGAAGAGGAGATCCACAAGTCCCCCTTTTTCTTTGGCATTTTCCCACTAATATAATCTCTCCATTAGTGGCATGAATATTGGTCAATTGTTTGATTGATTTTGGTTCTAATTTCCTTATGCATTGTAGTTTTGATTCTTTAGTTGTTGTTGTTGGAGCATAACCCTAACTTAAATTAGTTTATACCTAGCTTAGACTCCTAGATCTTGGTTAATACATTCATTTACACTTTATTTCACCTAATTTGGCCACATAGAGAAGAAGGGCGCCTCATCCCTATATTTTAGGGAAAACTGCTAATTTTAGATCAAGACTCAACTCCCGGTTCTTGATTTTCTCGATTTATTCTTGATTTTATTGATTTATTCCAACTCCCCCATGAAAAAACTCATCTATTATTGGGGAATGCGCACCTCCTCTTTGAGTGAGAGATTTATTCCTTAATTAATGATTTTTTCCGTTACTATTATTAATAACTACTATTTCGGGTCAGTTAAGTGAGTTGGAACTGCTTCTCTTGTCAGTTAAGTGAGCTTAAGTGAGCTAATGAACATCACTTGAATCTTGTGGACATTAATGAGTGTGTGACATGTATATTTAGTGGTCTAGGTCGAACTATGTGGTCTCCCTTAGCTTATGACACCTATTTTAGCTATTTCTAGCTTTTTTTGACTAGAATTTCTATGTTGGAAATT
>ML800123.1:63943-84487 GCA_009831015.1 Picea engelmannii
CTTGTACTTGAACATTTAAGTGGGGTAAAAGGAGGTTGCCCCCTCGAAGAGGCTTATTATCTGAAATTATCTCTTTTTCAAGGCGTTGAGTACTTTTCCTGAGGTTTTTATATGCTATATTGATGTTTGGTTCTTAACATGATTTGGGAGTATGGGGATATGACAATTATGAGTTAAATTATTGATACATGTGAGGTTTATAGGTTATAAGGATTATAAAGAGTAGATGTTAAAGATTCATTGGTTACATGGGTTATGGTTAGGGGTTTAGGGGTGATATTCATTAAAGGACTTAGAAATTATATGTTTTAGGACTTGTAGGGGTTATAATTGTTAACAATTAGGTGATATGGGTGCAATGGGTTATATGGGTGAGGGGTAACTGTTAGAAGTCATAGGTGTAAGGGTTTAGTGTTTTAGGGTTAGGGGTTATATGGATTCAAGGTTAAAATGGTTAGGAGAAATGGGTTATATGAGTAAGGGTTAAAGGGGTTTGAGGTTATTCCTTAAGGGTTAGGGTTAAGGGTTATAATTTATAAGGATTAAGGACTATAAGATGTAGCAATTATGGTTTGAAAGTGATAAGTTTTCAAGGTAATAAGGTTTAAAGTTTACAATTGTTATGGGGTTTAAGGTTTACAGGTTTATGTATTATGAGTTACAGGTGGTAAACTATAGAATAAGAGTGATACAGGTGGATATTGGTGGCCACCCACCAGTTCCAAATTCCAACTGGGTCATGTTGACAGTTTTTAGTTCAACATGTTTCTATGTAATGCAAACATTTCTTGGTAATTATGGGTTCTGCACTTCTAAGGTTGTCCTGACGCCTTACAAAGCATCTAGGTGGATAATGGTGGCACAATAAATTAATCAACAAAAGTTATGAAAGTAATTGTAACATTAAAAAAATGAAATATTGCAGTAAAACCAGAAAATAAATAATGAGAAATGAAATATATGCAGTAAAAAATTGAAATATTGCAGCGATAAATGATAACAATGATTGATCAAAGGTTGAGTTGAATGGTACCGATGAAAATCCATGAGTTGACGTGAAAAAACTCAACTAGCTGTTGCAAGCCACGTGTGTTAGCATGTGCGTTGAGATAGTCAACAATCATCCCTATAGTGATGAACTTTCGTTGCAATAATGACTATAATCACGGACAATTTAATAAAAAAAATGAAAAAAATACTTAACTTACTACATATTTTTCGATGAATGTAAGAAATGTGGAAAATTTTCGTGGAAAAATATGCCCATATGTAGTAATGCCACCTCCCCAACTCTAAGCTTATTTTTCATTCATGGACTCATAGACTCGTGGACTTGCAGATGCATAGTTTTGTGCCTTCCCTTCAAAATTCTATCTGAGAAGTCTCGACACTTAGATTATTTTGTGATCCTATCAAGTTCATTGGTTGGCAGACTCACGGACTCACAGACTCATTCATCTCACCTTCCCATCTCCGCAAACCTGCCATGCTCCTGCGTCTAATACCTGCACATTACACACGTGGACCTATCCAATGTTGTCACTTGGCTTGACACATGGCACTCAGACCACGTCACCCTTCATTTTTCCAAAGACCTTATCACCATGCCACATGGAACCATGGGCCCCTCTCCTCATGGACCCTCCACATGGACTGACATGAAATACACATCATCACTGATATATCCTATGATGAAGAAGGTTTCTCGTAGTCTTTCATTAGAGTACCGTATCCAATGCTACCCCGATGTCCTTAATTTCGTACAAATCTAGTCTTTAATGCTCTGAGTTTTTCTCAGAGGGTTTCCTAATACTCTTAAGAACATTTGGAGGTTGTAAAACCCGCCCCAAAATGTTAATATTTTCTCAACATGATGTAAGGATGAGAAATTTGTGCCCAACACATTGTTTGTAGTTGTTCAAGGACTTTCTAGCCCAAAATACCGAGTTTTTACTCACTTAACTTTGCTTGTAACAAGATGGGTAATTAGCCCACTTATTATATGTACACTTATTAATTCTACATAGATAGTCGAAGATATAAACAGAGTTGTTGATGAACATTTTCAGGGTATTACAAATACAAACTCCAATATTGAACCAGTCTCATCACCAATATGCTTAGTATAATGAGAACTATGGAACCCATGACATAATTACTAGTTTACATCATCTATACAATTTTTAAAGAGAAAATTAGTTAAATGATATTACGAATACCAATTGATTATGACTAGAATTCATAGTATTTTGCACACTAATACTCAACAAAAGATTTCATACATTCTCAATCAATAATAACTAAACAAGCACATAATGATCACTTATCTGGAACAACTGAACCACCAATTGCATGCACACCTATGAATTTCCTCCCAACTTTAGAAAATGTTCCCCACAAACTGAGAACATGTCACTCCTGAGCTGGGCTTGAACTCCACTAGGTAAAGGAAAATCTATCCCTGGATGTCTCTCAACCACAACAATATCTCAATATAGGTGCCAAGTTAAACAACAATCTTACAAACTTTACTTTCCCCACATGCTTGTCCCACCTAGGAAGTGTGCCCCTTACGGCTGCCCACTCCCTTCCAGGCTTCAACAACAAGCCAGACATGAATAATCAAAGTTCTATGACGAAAACTTGGCACCTCTAGGAATCTAATTCCCTACAATTCTCTCTCTTGGAGAGAATGTACACGAGCCTGACAACCTGCCTCTTCATCTTAACTATTCCCTTTCAGTGCTCTTCAATAGAATCCTACGCTCTCCTTGGTACATGTATAGGTACAGTAATGGAAACATGAAAGTCTTGATGACAACAACGAGGTGAGGTGGTGAATAATGATCAAATGGTATTATAAATGAGCTAAAGTCCCCAAATATTATGTTCATGTTCCCAAAATGACACTTGTCATGTTGGAAACTACATGGACCACACATGGGTTCCTTCACATGGTGATGCGTTTCCTCATAGGGACTTAGGATAGAATGCATTATCCCCTACTTTAGACTTTAACTTTAGGAGTATTGATAAAATATTCCTTTTTGGAATAATCCCCCTTAGCTTAGCCCCTTTTCTAGACTCTTAGCCCCCCTTTCCCATTCTAGTGGAGTTTATCTGCCTTACTCTTCTTGTCAGGATGTTCTGAATATAGTTGTGTTTTCTTTAATTAATTTCAAGTGAAAATACACAACACAAAGCAGGCTCATTGGAGAAAAGAGGTTCCTAGCTCACCAACATATACACATAATTTTAATAACATTTCAATTGGGGTTCGACTTAGGGGCATTACATTCCCCTCCCCCTTATTTATGAACTGTCCTGAATACAACATATACATATGTACAAACACAATTTCTAAAAATTACAAAAACATGTAGATATTCTACCCACATAGCATCTTCATGTTCCTAGGTTGCTTCCTCAAGTCCATACTAGGTCCATTGGACCTTTACCAGATTTATGACTCAATTTCGGAGTTTTTTTTCTTTCCAGACCAAAATGCATATTGGTTGTACCTGGAATTCACCCTCTGGCTCTACCTGAATCACATTCCAATCAATGACATGATTAGTATCATGTACATGTATTTTGAGTAAGGATACATGGAAAACATTATGAATTCACATGGAGGCTGGTAATGCAAGAATATAAGCTACAGGACCAATCCTTTCTAGAACTTCGAATGACCCACATTATCTTGCTGATAATTTTGAACACCTTCTCAATCTCAGAGAACTTCGTCTTGCTTTTACTTTAAAAAATGCATGGTCACCTACTGAAAATTCTCTAGGAGTTCTATGCTTATCAACATAAATTTTCTTCCTGTCTAGGGTAGCTTTCAAGTTCTGTTTGATCCTCATCACTTGATCCTCCATAAATCGAAGAAAATATGGTCCAATTATTGCTCTATCAGCTAGATTTTCCCAACTTATTGGTGTACTGCATTTCCTTCCGTAGAGTGCTTCAAATGGATTAATCTCTATAGATGCTTGGTATCCATTGTTATAAGTGAATTCAACCAAGTGTAGATAATCCTCCCACTTTGATGGTTTATCCATGACATACATTCTCAACATGTCTTCTATTATCTGGTTAACTCTTCGGTTTGTCCATCTGACTCAGGATGATAGGCTATGCTAAAATTTAAATTTGTGCCCAATCCTTTGAATAACCCTTTCCAAAATTCGATGTGAACTTGGAATCCCTATCAGATACAATAGTCTTTGGTATCCCATGAAGTCTGGCTACTTCCTTTAAGTAGATATCAACAATGTTGGCTTCCTTGTGAGTTGCCTTCATAGGAATGAAATGGGCAGCTTTGATAAGCCTATCCACAACTACAATAATTGAATCATGTTGTTTGACAATATTGGGTAGTTTAGTAATAAAGTCCATGGTTACCACTTCCCATTTCCACTCCGGGATGGGAAAATGATGTAGTAAACCCGATGGGTGTCTATGATCAACCTTGACTTTTTTCCATTCAAGGAATTTGGAAAGAAAATCCACAATCTCTTTTTTCATACCTGGCCAATAATATAGCTTTTTGGCAGCTATGATTGTCTTTTGGTATCCTAGGAGTCCAACATAAGGTACCGTGTGTATTTCTGATAAGAACAAAATTTTCAACTCTTGATTATCTAGAACATATATTATATTCTTGAACATAAGGATTATGTCTTCCTTTAGCTCAAAATTCTCGATTTTCTACTGCAATTTTCCTTTTTGTATCTTTTCTTTTATTTCCTCATATGTCTGATATGTTTTTTCATCTTCTAAAATTATGTCTTGTAAATCAGGTTTGCACATGCTGATGGTTGTAGCTTGTATCTCATGTTCTCTTCTGCTGAGTGCATCAACCACCTTGTTCTCTTTACCCTTGATGTTCCTAATATCAAAGTCATATTCACTGAGGAGCTCTAATCATCTACTTTTCCTGGTGTTCAAGGTTGGTTGTCCAAATAAATATTTCAGCCCACTGTGGTCTGTTCTCAATTCAAATTTCCTACCCATAAGGTAGTACCTCCACATATTTAGAGAATGAACAATGGCATATAGCTCTAAATAATGAGTGGCATACAATCTCTCGTGTTCCTTCAACTTTCTTGATTCATAGCACACTACATGTCCATTCTGACTAAGGACCCCACCAAACCCTTCTTTGCATGCATCGATGCATACAACAAAATCCACATTAGGATCAACAATTTTTAGAATCGATGCACTTGTCAGTAAACTCTTCAAATGTTGAAAGCTTCTTTCACATTCAGGTGTCCATCCAAATTTCACACCTTTCTTATGTAGAGATGTAATTGGGTGTGTAATGCAGGATAATCCTTCAATGAACCTCCTATAATAACTACTAGTTTCATGAATGACCTCACCTCAAAGAAATTTCTTGGTGTTGGTCATTTTGCAATGGATTTTATCTTTTCAGGGTCTACAACTATACCTTCTTCTGATATGATATGGCCCAAGTAATGAATCTTCCTCTGGTAGAAAGAAAATTTACTCAACTTAGCATATAACTGATGTTCTCTCAATACTTGCAACACCATTCTCAAGTGTTGTTCATGTTCTTCTTCATATTTGGAATAAACAAGGATGTCATCCAAGAATACAATGAAAAGTTTGTCCAAGTATTCTCTAAAGATACCATTCATTAAACACATGAAAACAACAGGTGCATTTGTCAATCCAAATGGTACCACTGTAAACTTGTAGTGGCCATACCTTGTTCTAAAAACAATATTACTAATGTCCTCTTCTTTGATCCTCACCTGGTGATATTCAGATCTCAGATCAATCTTGGAAAATACCTTTGCATATTTTAACTGATCAAAGAGGTCATCTATCCTTGGTAGAGGATATATGTTCTTCACTGTTACCTTGTTTAACTGCTTGAAGTCAATGTAAAGCCTCAAGGTGCCATCCTTATTTTTCACAAACAATACTGGTGCACTCGAAGGTGAAACACTTGGGTGTATATATCCCTTCTTCAAAAGTTCTTCTAACTACACTTGTAATTCCTTCAACTCGGGTGTGCTCATTCTGTAGGGAGATTTGGATGTAGGGGATTCTCTATGCATTAAGTTAATTGAGAAATCAATATCCCTTTTGGGTGGTAATTTGGGAATTTCTTCAAACACATCTTCAAATTCTTTTAGAGTTGCATAGTCCTCAATGTTGGGTACCTTGTCCTTAAGAGCTTCCTCCATATTTGTGGAAAACAGTTGACATCCTTTTCTAAAAAAATTCTTTAGTTGTAAGGCTGAGACTTCTCTAATAGTTACAACTCTTGGGATCCCATGTACATTCCTTAAGTTCCCTTCCTCATATGAGCAAGTAAAAGTTTTGTTGTAACAATCCAAAAATGCACATTGCTTATCCATCTAGTCCATGCCAATGAGACAATCATAAGATCCCAAAGGTATGATATTCAGATCTAATTTGGTACTCAACCCATTCATTTCCATTGGGCATGCCTTAACCATTTCATTAATCTTCCTTTTAGTCCTGATAGCTAGCTATAACCAACCAAGTTTTTTCCAATTTGCTTCTTCAAAGATGAAACCTTTTTGCCATTTTAGGATCTAGATAACTATGACTAACTCTTGAATTGATCAAAATAGAAACAAGTTGGTTGTGGATTTTACCTTTTACCTCAATCATGTGTGAATGAAATTCAACATACTTGTTATCCAAGGCTGCATAAATTTTGGGTATGTTCTCGCCCACATCTTCTACTATTTCAACTTGTTGTACATTGTGAATAACCTTTTCTTTTTCAGATCTGAGAGGACATTCTCGATACATATGGTCTCCATTACAACTTGAAAAATTTATGAGTTGTTGTCTTGGTATTTGTCCTTCAATTTCAACCATCCTAGGCTCTTTAGAAACTGGTTGTCTTTGAGTATCATTTCTGAAAAATGGGGGCTGGCTTCCTTTCTTCCTCTGCTCCATCTTATTTTTCTTTTTGTCTTCCCAAGCCTTCTGAAAAATTGTTCTTCCTTTATGCTGATCAGAGAGACATTTATCTCTTCTTATGGTTTCTTCCAACGTCTTGGGATCATCATACTAAAGCTTATCACTTATGAATGATGGAAACCCACTTAATTTTTTTTGAATCTTCACTTGTTCATCTTTGATAAAGGGCACATATTTCAGTAATTATAAAAACATTCTCTCATACTCATCTATAGTCATGCTTCCAAGTTTGAGTTCGAAAAACTCTTTCATTTTCCTATCAAAGTAGCCTTCGGTTAAGTATTTATTTCTAAAATATTCCTTAAATGTTTCCCAAGTAACATTCTTCTCATATACGTTTTTCACTTGTACAAAATGATCCCACCACATTGATGCTTTTCCTTTAAGCTG
This sequence comes from Picea engelmannii, assembly GCA_009831015.1. Lineage (NCBI taxonomy): Eukaryota > Viridiplantae > Streptophyta > Pinopsida > Pinales > Pinaceae > Picea > Picea engelmannii. The sequence goes on from ML800123.1 coordinate 71,330, forward strand.
ATAAATTATTATTCTCCCTTTTGCCTAAGGGGAATAGTTGTGCAACTGAAAGTATTTCCTCATTCCCAACATCTAGGTCTTAACATCCTCATCCTTTTTGTGCTCACCATCAAAATTTGGAGGCTTGATCTTATTCATTTCTCCCCTTAGCTCATCTTCCTCGGTTCTCCTCTTGTGTTCTCTGACAGAGGAAGAGCTTGAGCTACTGGGTGGCCTCCTGACTGATAGGTGAGTGTCAATGATAGCTATCATCGCCCCATGTCTTACTTATTTTTCCACGAGACTTAGGTTCATTTTCATTGATATATTTTGATCCTTTATCCATTTTCCTCTCTATCTTGTTCAAGTTTTGTAACATCTTAATGTTTAATTCATCTTTTTGTTCTTTGGATGTTCTGAGTCTTTCATTATCTGCTATGACTTTGAACATATTTTTGCAGATTCTTGATGATTTTCATCAAATTCATGCTTTCCTCCTTACTTATGTCATCTCCATTGGATTATGTTCTTCCATTACTCTTGTCAAACCACTGTCATTTGATTTCTTCCTCATGGATGGAATTCCTTTGTGCCTCTTCAACGTCTATCATGATGTTGATCTTCGTTCGATCTATATATATCCAGAAATATTCAAAGTATGGAATTAATAGTATTTAATATATTTGTAATTACTAACTCTTCTTATCATTAATACATCTTTTCTATAACTAATCTTTGGCCCATCTAGGCCTAGTGTTGAACCTAGAGCTCTGATACCACTTTGTAACATATTTGACCCCCAAAGTACCTTTTCAAGGATGGGGCATCAAATGTTTTTGTTCTTTTGACAACCCTACTGTATTCACAGACTCGCGGGTGGCGGTCTTGCAGACTCATAGTCTATAATTGTACCTTTCACGAACCTGCCTCTCCAAAACTTAGCTTCTTTTTCATTTGTAGACTCACAGACTCATAGACTCATGAACACATAGTTTTGTGCCTTCCCTTCAAAATTCCATTCGAGAAGTCTCGACACTTAGATTATTTTGTGATCCTATTGGGTTCACAGGTTGGCAGACTTGCTGATGCAGAAGCATCGACTTCAAGGTCAATAGCGCACACATGGAGGTAGACAAATGACATTTCAACAATGACAGAATTTCAAATCAAGCATTAACTCGGAATTTAATTGGGTTGTTGAGATATTTTGTTGAACAATTTAAATATTGTAACTTGTTTGTAATGTCTCTAAGGACTGTAAGAAAATGTAGACATGGAGTGTTGACTCTGTCTGATAGTAATTAGCAGTTATTGTAATAGGACAGAGTAGGTGATATTTTAAGTTTGAGATGATAGATTTCAGAACAAGACGAGAGAGCTCGGAGAGCCGGTCCTTAGATAGATTTTTGAAATTTCATTGTAATAAAGAAGGAGTAGAGAAGTGAAGAAGATCAAGATGGATGAGTAACAGTAGGAGAATATAGCAGAGCAGAGAAGAAACACTTTATATTTTCTTGTTTTTATGAGTAATAGAACAGACAGAATTGTCCCAAAAATGGACTGGGTTCATTTGAAATATGATTGAATGAATGTTATTCTATATGCATGAATGTTATCATTTTATTTTCATGTATGAGTGATCGAGAGGTTTGTTGTATGAGTCTGCAACGAAACTAGATGAGTTTCAATTGTTTCTTCTAAACCTTGTATGCAAGGTGTGCATCCCAAACGCAAGGTGTGTATTGACTGAATCTTAGAACGATTCAGAGAGGGAGGTTTAGAGAGAACAAGGGGAACTTGTGAATCCAAGTGCAAGGAGTACACAGAGCTTAGAAGCGACTAAGTTCGAAGGAACAACAAAGGAGAACGCCAGGTGGGCGGCAAGTATTTCCTTTTCAAGAAAATCCCTTCGAATATGAGTTATTCGAAATCCTCGAACACAAGGTGTGTGTAGGAGTTTGAATCTTCAAAGGAACAAAGATCAGGAGAGATAAAACTTGCAGAGTGTTCATTTAAAACAAAGTGGGATATCGGAGGAAGTGGGAAGGTTCTAAACCTTTTCAAGTTAAATATCTAGGATTGAGAGTAGCGAAGGTTATGGAAAAGGAACGATTGACATTGGAGGAGCGTAGAGATGAGAACCAACAACCATCAGATCTGCAAGAGTAGCGCAGACCTTAAATCTTTGTGTCGAGGGGTCATTTCGACATTTCGTTACCGGGGAAATGAGAGTGAAGACTCTCCCAGAATAGCAAAAGGAGATCACTGATAAAATCTAGGTCATCGATTTGTGAAGGATCTAGACCATCAGATCTAGTGCAGACAGCCACAGGCCATGGGATCAAGCAAAGTTTCACGGGGAATAACGGTGGGACCACATAATTCTCAAGGTGAAGAAGATTAGATCTAGATCATCAGATCTAGCATCGGGGATCGCTAGCCGTTGGATTTGACAGAGCTGCGAGGAAGATAAGGCTGAAATCCTTTTAGCATTTGTGAGCTAGGAGGAATCATGGTCGTTGGTTTAGGGGAGATATAGACCATTGATCTCTCAGGGAGAGATTTCAACATTTCATGGATTGGGAAAATGAAAGGGAGAGTCATTAGATCCTCATGCCAAAAAATTGTGAAAGGAAGAATCAAGATTGAACGAAGACCATTGGTTAGGGCAGGCTTTGGACCATCGATTCCATGTGGTTGAGATATTTCAGGGTTTGGTCACCGAGAAATGAGGGAGAAGACTTCCCAAAAGTCCCGAAAGGAAAATTGTGATTTGATCATAGTTGTTGATCTAGAAGGAGATCTAGACCGTAGACCGTCCAAGAAGAACATTGGGATTTCGGGACCCGGAATTTCAAAGGAAGGAGAGTCAGGGTAACGCGAAGTCCCAACATGTGAAATTGCGACACGCTCTTTTTGTGTAGGTGAACGATCACAACCGTGGTCATGTGGAAGTGAAGCTCATGCTTAGTGCTTAGTTGTGCAGGCATATTTTCATAAAGGACCCGTGGATAGTTTGTGAGGGTTGTTTCAGCCTGAAGGAAAATATGATCTAGTGACCGGGAGGTCAACAGACCCTACCGAGGTAGGGGGGATGCATCAGGTGGTATCAAAGCACATATTCGAATTTGTTTGCAGACAACAAACAAAGGAAAAATAGGAAGGTTGGTATTATTTGTGGTATCAAAGAAGTTTTCAAATTCTGTTTGTAGGTGACGCAGTGAAGTCATGCTGCCTAGAAGATGCAGAACGAATGCAGAGATGGAAGAAGAGGTGAAGCGACTCAGAATGAGATTAGACGCCATGGAGACAAGACAGAGAAGAGCATCAGATGATGGTGATGTCAGTGAAGCTAAAAGTGAAGAAACAAAGGTTGAGGAAAATGTAGCTGAGGACGCTGCACAAGCTCGCTTGATACAAGTTATTTCAAGAATAGGAGCCAGAGAAAGGGTGGAGGTACCTATGTATGAAGGCAATCTAGAAGTTGAAGAATTTTTAGATTGGGTATGCGCTATGGACAAGTACTCCGATTATGAAGACATCGAAGAAGATAAGATGGTGAAGCATGCAGTGACCAGACTGAAAGGCCATGCAGCGCTATGGGGGGATGAATTACAAACCGAATGTAGGAGAAATGGTAAACATAAAATTAAAAATTCGGATAGGATGGTAGATAAGATGAAAGCCAAGTTTATCCCAAAGGATTACCGGATCAATATTTACAGAATATTGAAGAACCTAAGACATAGAGGTTTATCAGTGAAGGAGTACACTGAAGAATTTTACGGACTGAACATCAGGGCTGGACAGAAGGAGAATGAAGATGAGAAGACAACTAGATATATCAATGGGCTGAGATATGAAATTCAGGAGGAAATCAACATGATGTCTGTCAGTAAAGTCGAGGATGCCTATCAAGAAGCCTTGAAAGTTGATGAAAAATTGGCCAAGAGGCAAAGCCAACTAAGCAGAGGCAGAAGTTCAAGCAGAGGCAAAGGAACCAGAAGAGAGAAGTTCCAGAGTCGAAGCCTGAAGCTGACAAACAACATAGTCACCATGAGAAGGGTGGAAGCTCCAAAGAAGGACACCATGGTGGAAGAAGTTCTTTTCCCAGAGGTAGAGGAAGAGGAAGAGCCAGAGGAGGCATAGTTAAATGTTATACCTGTGGAAAAGAAGGGCACAAATACTGGGAATGTCCCAAACGAAAAGGAGAAGGCGGAGAAACACACATTGCCAAAGCACAGAAGCATGTGGAAGCAGAAGCAGTAGAAGGAGGAAGAAACCTCATGATGAGGAAATTTCTTCTTAAACCAGAAAAGGAACCAGAGGGACCAATTCAGTGAACAAGCCTGTTCAGAACTGCTTGCAAGTCGAAAGACAGAGTTTGCAAGGTGATCATAGACAACGGGAGCACTGACAATCTGGTATCCACAGAGATGGTGGAGAAACTGGAATTGAAAACAACTAGACATCCAAAGCCATACAAGGTATCATGGTTGCAGAAAGGACATCAAGTCATGGTAAGTCAACAATGCCAAGTTGAATTTAAAATAGGAGGTTACAAAGATGAAATACTATGTGATGTAATTCCTATCGATGTCTGTCATATTTTATTAGGGATACCGTGGTAGTATGACCGAAAGGTTATTCACGATGGAATGAAGAATACCTATACCCTAGAGAAGAATGGTAGGACACATATGTTGTTACCCATAGAAGACAAAGAGCAAAAGACAGAATCTAGTCCAAGCATACTTCTCATGAGTGGGAAGGAACTCTTGAATGAAGTCAAGAAGGAGAAAGAAATGAAGTTTGTTGTAGTGAGGAAGCCTAGAGTTATGCTTACGAATAATTCTGTAGAATATTTGCCTATAGAAATCCAGGAACTGTTAGAAAATTTTGCTGATATAGTCATGGATGAGTTACCACACTCATTGCCACCTGTTAGGAGAATAAGCCATCATATTGACCTTATTCCAGGAGCTAGTTTACCAAACAAATCATCTTATAGGTTGACACCTAGAGAGAATGAGGAGGTCAAGAATCAAGTCCAAGAGTTGTTGGATAAAGGGTTAGTTAGGGAAAGCCTAAGATCATGTGCAGTACTGACTGTATTAATTCCAAAGAAGGATGGAGGATGGAGGATGTGTACAGATTCCTGAGCCATCAACAAGATAACCATTAGATACAGATTTCCTTTAACAAGGATGGATGATTTGATGGTCTGTTTGAGTGGAGAAAGATATTTTTCCAAGATAGAATGAGAGAGGGAGATGAATGGAAAACAAAATTCAAGATGAATGAAGGATTGTTTGAATGCTTGGTCATGCCGTTTGGATTGACAAATGCACCAAGCACATTTATGATATTGATGAATGAAGTGTTGAAAGACTTCATCGACAAATTTGTCATAGTATATCTGGATGACATACTAATCTTCAGCAAGACGAAGGAAGGACACTTAAGACATTTGACATCAGTGATGGAAAGGTTGCAGCAGGAGAAATTCCTGATAAATCTGAAGAAGAGTTCTCTTATGAAGAATGAGCTCATATATTTGGGTTTCGTAATCTCTTCAAATGAATTGAAGATGGATCTAGAAAAGGTGAGAGCAATCAAAGAATGGCCATCGCTGAGCGACATATTTGAGGTAAGAAGTTTTCACGGGTTAGCGAGTTTTACAGGAAATTTATCAAAAATTTCAGTGGCATATGTGCACCCATGTTGCATACTGTGAAAAAGAAACACAAGTCCTTCAGTTGGATAGAGGAAGCTGAAAAAAGTTTCAAAGTGTTGAAAGAAAATATCACAGAGCATCCAATTCTAGTCTTGCTAGATTTTGGAAAAACATTTCAGGTGAGATGTGACGCAAGTGGGTTAGTTATTTGAGAAGTCTCGAGTCAGGACAATAAGCCAGTTGCTTATTTCAACGAGAAACTGAATGACGCCAAGAAAAATTATTCCACGTATGATAAATAATTTTATGCAGTAATTCAAGCTTGGAGGAAATGGAGACATTATCTAATTCCTAAAGAATTTGTCTTGTACAATGATCATCATGCTTTGCAATTTATTACTAGGCAAGAAAAGTTGAATCAGAAACATGCAAAATGGGTAGACTTCATGCATAATTTTACTTTTTTTATTAAACACATTGTTGGAACTGCTAACAAAGTTGCAGATGCTTTGAGCAGAAGGAGTTTGATTGTACAAGAATTCCAGGTGAAGACAATGGGGTTCGAACACCTCAAGGAGATGTATAAAGAGGATGCAGATTTCAAAGAAGCTTATGAGGCATGCAAGAATCCTTTGTTAGGAGATAGAAGCCCATCGACTGAATATTTGATTCAGGTTGGATTATTGTTCAAGGGAAGCCAATTGTGTATTCCGAAGTGCTAAATGAGAGACAACCTGCTGAAAAAAAAACATAGTGGAGGTTTAGCTGGACACTTTGGTCATGAAAATATGTTTTCACAGTTGAGAAATTCATATTATTGGCCGAGCATGAGAGCAGAAGTGAAGAGGTTTGTGAAAAAATGAAAAAAATGTCAGTATGCAAAAGGAAGACAACAAAACACTAGTTTGTATCAGCCACTACCAATTCCAGAGAGGCCGTGGGATGCAATCAACATGGAATTTGTTTTGGGATTGCCTAAAACTCAAAAAGGGAGTGATTATGTATTTGTTGTAGTGGATAGATTCTCAAAAATGACACATTTCATACCATGCCAGAAGACAAGCGATGCCACACACATCACCCATTTGTTTTTTAGAGAAGTAGTAAGACTACATGGATTGCCAAGGAGCATAGTTTCAAACATGGACACCAAATTTGTAGGACACTTTTGGAGAACTCTATGGAAGAGGTTGGGAAATAACTTATCCTTTAGTTCAACATATCACCCTCAGACAGATGGACAAACTCAGGGATGATTTTAAGGATGGAAATTTATTTTAAAATGTAGAAACCTTGGTGAATCTTACTAATCCTTCATATGCCAACTATAAATGTTTGGCCATATTTTTGTAAAAATATTCAAATTTCTAAGGATTTTATATATTTTTTATAAAATTTTGGCGATTTTTAAGGTAAAATAATTTTATCCTATAGAATTTGGGCGAATCATTTTTAAAATAGCGAATCTCATTTTTGGAAAATCCATGGAAAATTAGCACATGAGCGAAATTTAGCCCCTAAAATCATCCTTGGACAAACTGAAGTAGTAAACAGAAGTCTCAGAAACTTACTGAGAATTTTAGTCACTGAGCAAGGTAGACAATGGGATCAGATTATGGCACGAACAGAATTTGCATTCATAAATTCAGTAAACAGGAGCATATGGAAAAGTCCATTTGAAATCGTGTATGGTGTACAACCAAGAGGCATTAGAGAGTTGAGAGATTTGAGTCAAGATGAGTTCAAAAGTGCTGGAGCAGAGGATTTTGCAATAGAAATGTAGAAACTTCATGACAGAGTCAGAGAGCAGCTACAGGACAACAGCTAGAAATATAAGAACATAGTTGATCAAAAGAGGAGAGAAGTTCAATTCGAAGTTGGGGATGAATTTTTAGCTCATTTGAGAAAAGAGAGATTCCCAAGGGGAACATACAACAAGTTGAAGATGAAGACGATTGGACCATGCAGGATTCTCAGAAAATTTGCAGCCAATGCTTATGAGATTGAGTTGCCAGAAAACATTGGTATATTGCCGATATTCAATGTTGCAGACCTGTATCCTTACAGGAAAGATGAAGCAGGAGAATCAGATGATCAGAAAGAAATTTAGTGGGAAGAACAATTACCCACAGTAGAAAAACCTCGGATGGAGAAAATTATTGAGTAGAGGGATGGAAAGAAAACTAGGAGAAAGACATATCCTGAGTATTTGGTGAAATAGAAAGATCATCCAATGGAAGATGCAAGTTGGGTCACAGAACTTGATATTTTGAAGCATGGAAAGGCAGTGCACAAGCTCATGGACATGAGTCCATGAAATTTTTTAACCAGGGGAGTATGACATAGGAGCATCGCCTTCAAGGTCAATAGTGCACACGTGGAGGTAGATGAATGACATTTTAGCAACGCCAGAATTTCAAATCGAGCATTAACTCAAAATTTAATTGGGTTGTTGAGATATTTTTTTGAACAATTTAAATATTGTAACTTGCTTGTAAAGTCTCTAAGGATTGTAAGAAAACACAAACATGGAGTGTTGACTCTATCTAATAGCAATTAGCATTTATTGTAATAGGATAGAGTAGGTGATAGTTTAAGTTTGAGATGATAGATTTCAGAATGGGACAAGAGAGCTTGGAGAGATGGTCCTTAGATAGATTTTTGAAATTTCATTGTAATAGAGAAGGAGTAGAGAAGTGAATAAGATCTGGATGTATGAGTAACAATAGGAGAATAGAGTAGAGTAGAGAAGAAACACTTTGTATTTTCTTGTTTTTATGAGTAATAGAACAGACCAAATTGTCCCAAAAATGGACTGGGTTCATTTGAAATATGATTCAATGAATGTTATTATGTATGCATGATTGTTATCATTTTATTTTCATTTATGAGTGATCAAGAGGTTTGATGTATGAGTCTGTAACAAAATTGGATGAGTTTCAATTGTTTCTTATGAACCTTGTATGCAAGGTGTGTATCCCAAACGCAAGGTGTGCGTTGACTGAATCTTAGAACGATTCAGAGAGGGAGGTTCAGAGAGAACAAGGGAAACTTGTGAATCCAAGTGCAAGGAGTACACAAAGATTAGAAGTGACTAAGTTCGAAGGAACAACAAAGGAGAACGTCGGGTGGGCGGCAGGGATTTCCTTTTCAAGAAAATCCCTTCGAATCTGAGTTATTCGAAATCCTCGAACACAAGGTGTGTGTAGGAGTTTGAATCTTTAAAGGAACAAAGATCAAGAGAGATAAAACTTTCAGAGTGTTAATTTAAAACAAACTGGGATATCGGAGGAAGCGACAAGGTTCTAAACCTTTTGAAATTAAATATCCAGGATTGAGAGTAGCGGAGGTTATGGAAAAGGAACGGTTGACATTGGAGGAACGTAGAGATAAGAACCAACAACTGTAAGATATGCAAGAGTAGCGCATACCTTAAATATTTGTGCCAAGGGGTCATTTCATCATTTCGTTACCGAGGAAATGAGAGTGAATACTCTCCTAGAATAGCGAAAGGAGATCGTCAATAAAATCTATGTCATCGATCTGTGAAGGATCTATACCGTCAGAACTAGTGTAGACGGCCGCAGGCCGTGGGGTCAAGCAAAGTCGCATGGGGAATAACGGTGGGACCACATAGTTATCAAGGTGCATATGATTAGATCTAGATCATCAGATCTAGCGCCGATGACCAATAGCCATTGGATTTGACAGAGATGCAAGGAAGATAAGGCTGAAATCCTTTTAGCATTTGTGAGCCAGGAAGAATCCTGGTTGTTGGTTTAGGGGAGATCTGGACCGTTGATTTCTCAGAGAGAGATTCTGACATTTTGTGGAATGGGAAAATGAAAGGGAGAGTCATTCAAACCTCATGCCAAAGAATCGCGAAAGGAAGAATCGTGATTGAATGAAGACTGTTGGTCAAGGCGGACTTTGGACCGTCGATCCCGTGTGGTTGAGATATTTTGGGGTTTCGTCATCGAGAAACGAGGGAGACGACTTCCCAAAAGTACCGAAAGGAAAACTACGATTTGATCATAGTCGTTGATCCAGAAGGAGATCTAGACCGTAGAGCGTCCAAGAGGAACATCGGGATTTCGAGACACGAAAGTTCGAAGGAAGGAGAGTCGGGGTAACGCGAAGTCCCGACAAGCAAAATCGCGACGCGCTATTTTTGTGTAGGCGGGCGATCACAACCGTGGTTGTATGGAGGTGAAGCTCATGCTTAGTGCTTAGTTGTGCAGGTGGAGTTTCATAAAGGACCTGTGGATAGTTTGTGAGGGTTGTTTCAACCTGAAGGAAAAGACGATCCAGTGACCAGGAGGTCGGCAGACTCTGTCGAGGTAGGGGGGCTACATCAATCGCATACTCATGGACTCATTCATATCACCTTCCCATATTTGTGAACCCACCATGCTTTTGAGTCCACTACCTACACGTTGCACACGTGGACCTACCCAACGCTGTCACTTGGATTGACATGTGGAACTCAGACCACCTCACCCTTCATTTCCCCAAAGACCTTATCACCATGCCACGTGGCACAATGGGCCCCTCTCCTCATGGATCCTCCATGTGGACTCAGATGAAATACACATCATCACTGATATATCCTATGGTGAAGACGGTTTCTTGTAGTCTTTCATCAGAGTACCATATCCAATGCTACCCTGTCGTCCTTAATTTAGTACGAATCTAGTCTTTAACGCTCTGAGTTTTTCTCAAAGGCTTTCCTAAGACTCTTAAGACCATATGGAGGTTGTAAAAGCCGCCCCAAACTGTTAATATATTTTCTCAACATGATGTAAGGATGAGAAATTTGCGCCCAACACAATGTCTGCAGCTGTTCAAGGCCTTTCCAACCCAAAATATCGAGTTTTTACTTACTTAACTTTGCTTTTAACAAGCAGGGTAATTACCCCACTTATCATAAGTACAATTATTAAATCTACATAGACATTCAAAGATATAAACAGAGCTGTTGATAAACATTTTCAGGGTATTATAACTACAAACTCCAATATTGAACCAATCCCATCACCAATACGCTCAGTATAATGATAATTATGGAACCCATGACATAATTACCAATTTACATAATCTATAGAATTTTTATACAATTTTTATAGAGAAAATTACTTAAACGATATTATGAATAACATTTGATTATGACCAGAATTCATAGTATTTTGCACACTAATACTCAACACATGATTTCACACATTCTCAATCAACAATAACAAACAAGTACATAGTGATTACTTATCTGGAACAATTGAACCACCAACTGCATTCATACCTCTGAATTTCATCCTAACCTTAGACATTGTTCCCCACAAATTGAGAATAGGTCACCCCTAAGTTGGGCTTGAACTCCACTAGGGCAAGGAAAATCTATCCCCGAAGGTCTCTCAGCAGCAGTAATATCTCAATATAGGTGCCAAGTTCAACAAAAATCTTACAGACTCTACTTTCCCCACATTCTTATCCCACCCAGGAAGTGTGCCCCGTATGGTCACCCACTCCCTTCCAAGCTTCACCAACAAGCCAGAAAAGAATAATCAGAGTTCTATGACAACAACTTGGCACCTTGGGAATCAAATTCCCTACAATTCTCTCGCCTGGAGAGAATTCACATAGGCCTGACAACCCACCTCTTCAGCTTAACTATTCTCTTTCGACGGTCTTCAAAATAATCATATGCTTTCCCGGGTATAGGTACAGGTACATTAATGGCAGTATGAAAGTGTCGATGACAACAATGAGGTGAGGTGGTGAATAATGATCGAATGGTGGTATAAATGAGCTAAAGTCTCTAAAACGTATGTGCATATTCCCAACTTGACACTTGTCATGTTGGAAACTACATGGGCCACACATGGGTTCCTTGACATGGTGATACGTTTCCTGATAGGGACTAAGGATAGAATGCATTATCCCCTACTTTAGACTTTAACTTTAGGAATATTGATAAAATATTCCTTTTTGGCTTAAGCCCCTTTAGCTTATCCTTTTTTCTAGACTCTTATCCCTCCTTTCCCATTCTAGTGGTGTTTATTCCCCTTACTCTTCTTGTCAGGATGGTTTGCATACAATTGTGTTTTGTTTCATTAATTTCAAGTGAAAATACGAAATACAAAACATTTTCATTGGCCAAAAGAGGTTCCTGGCTCACTAGCCTATACACACACTTGTAATTACATTTCAACTGGGGTTTGGCTTAGGGGTATTACATTTTTTTTCGATGGCCTCTAAAGCTTCCCTAGACCAAAAATCAAGTGGAGTTCCAAGGACAATGGTCCACACCCTCTTCTTAGCTATTATTTCTCTCATGGGGTCGAAATCAACTACTGATTCCTTAAAAAACAAGCCTGATGGGCCCCACTCCCTATTTATGTTGAGGAGAGCCACACAATCCTCATGGGATTTTAGGACAAAGAATTTCCATCCACGGGTAAGGACATAGGCTTCATGGGTGTAACCAAGAAGCAATTTCCATTCTTTCTCCATCCGAATTTTCAGAGCTGAATTTCCTGCATTTTCCATTAAAACAACTAACAAGAGTCTTACCTACATAAGTAGATACCTTTTCTATGCCAATGTCCTTTCCAACCACCATTTTCACCTTCCCCCCTTTTTCTTGGATGCACTTGGTTTTTTTCCGACTAGGCAAGGCTTTTTTATCTTGTGTAAGAGTGGTGTGAGACCTTGGGCCTTCTGAGTTTTTTCCTGGTTCAAACTACTTTAAAGAAGATACCCTGCTATGAGACTTCTGATTTCACACCTTTTCGGGAGACGATGGGAGAAGGACCTCCACAGAGTTATCGAGAGGGATAGAATAACATGGAGAATTAAGAGAGTGATACACCATGTCATGGGTAGTATCCTTCGCATGGCCAACCCGTCCTTCTGATTCAACATTCTTACCAAAAGATGGCGGGGAGGAGATAGTATGTGCTCCTCAAAACCTCTCGTTAAATTCTTCATGCGTGAGAAAAGGGGATGTTCTAACTGGATTGAGGTTGTAATCGACCTCGTCCTCCTCCCAATATGTCATATGGATGGAGGGTATTGTTGGAAGATTGGTTGTTGTCATTGATGTCAACCCTAGTCATGGGTTTTGGACCGCAAGATTGATGAAGGTATTTGGACATGAAGGAAAATGCACATGCAGATAAAACACCCATGGATGGATAGTATACATCATGTTTTTTCCAGTGGTATGTGGCACATCACGTGGATCCTCATGGTTGAGGAGAAATGAATTTTTGAAGATGACAAAGTGAATTGAAGAAGGAAGTACATGTAGGCCCTCAAGATAAATAAAGAAAATAATTACAAAATAAGAAAGTGTTAGGTTGTCTCTAATGTTAAAAGGAAGTGACATAAATGGTATAAATAAACATCATTATACATTCATTTGATACAATTCGAATTTCAGAGGAAATAAGAAGAAAAGAAGGCCGGATTTCAAGGGAGGATGAAGTCTTTTGGTGATGTGTTCT
>ML800123.1:87831-119512 GCA_009831015.1 Picea engelmannii
GAAGAAGGAAGTACATGTAGGCCCTGAAGATAATTAAAGAAAAGAATTACAAAATAAGAAAGTGTTAGGCCGGCCCTAATGTTAAAAGGAAGTGACATAAATGGTATAAATAAACATCATTATACATTCATTTGATACAAGTCAAATTTCAAAGGAAATAAGAAGAAAAGAAGGCTGGATTTCAAGGGAGGATGAAGTCTTTTGGTGATGTGTTCTAAGGTATGTTATTTTCAGGTCATATTACCATTTTTGCTATAAATGTTTTTCTAGAACGATTCATATGGTGAAATCGCTATGGTATTGAGAAGACATATCAAGGTACCTCTGGTAAAAATTTCAGCTCTTGATTCGCTACAATTATGGAGATACACGCCGTGGAAGATAGGGTTTGTGACCAGTCCTAAAGCTAGTCAATAAATAGGTGTTCGGGGTAAAACAATCATAACTTCTTCATCGAGAATCCAAATGAAGTGGGAAAATTTTCATTGGAAAGAGTACAAACTTTAGTTTCTTGTGTGCGAGTTTCAGGATCAGATGTTAATTATTGAGCGCAAGGCATTCTGTGAAAGTTCACTCTCCTGAATAGACCAGAATTGAATAAAGTCTACCATTCTTTCTATAACCTCTTTTTGGGGAGGATTCAAGGAGTGAAAATTGGAGGAGTTTCAGAGAATGCATTGAGTAATATTATCTACAGAATCAGAGTACTCCAAGAATTGAAGAATTGCAGAAATTGAAGAAGTCTCAGGAAGCATTATCAAGTTTTATGTGATGATTGGTTGATGGTGATGATTTAATATAAAGTTTTATTATCTCTCATATACTCTTGGGTGGAAGGAAGGGGCAAGGATGGAGAGTTCAAATCTCTCTTGATATTGGAGGATTGTATCTTCCTCTTGGAGGTTTATCCCTCCCTTTACATTTGGAAGCTGTAGCTACCTTTGGAAGTCATTACTTCCCTTGAACAATAACTATTGATTATTTCTCATATATTGTGCATGGTGTATTGTGGTGTATTGGTGTAACTCTTATAATATTGTTCATTTATCATTAGATATAGTTGAATGGTTTAAGTATAAGTTGAAAAAGGTTTTAAATTGTACTTGATACTGATTCACCCCCCTCTTAGTATCAATAGGTATGTCAAGTGTCTGTCGGAAAAAAGGGGTGCCCAGAAATGGAGAAAGAGCATGGGGGAAAGGAAGCTGGGGAAAGGGAGGTATGAGGAAGAAACCAGAATAACTCCCAATAGAGGCCTGGGACTCTCACATCCACATCTATGAAAGAGGTCCAAGTGATCTCGATGAAAACTATAGAGTCTTTTTCCTTATTTTCACTAAGTACGCACACATTTAGATAACAACATATTTGATGCCTCTCGGTGCTTGATAGATCCAGGTTTAAGATGGATCTAGGCTAGTAATATGTGAGAATATATGTATTCATTTTTTTAAATTTTGAATTTTGAATTGGTACTTTACTTTTTATATATACAAAAAATACTTTAATTTATGAATAAAGTTATATTATATTCAAAAGGAATTTATTTTATGAATATAAATTTTTATTATATTCAAAATTAATGTATACATACTTTTCTCATTATTAGTAATTTATTTGCAATATTACCACGATTAATTATGTGTTGTCATCCACCATTTAGAATGTGAAAAATAAGCATCTTCAACTTAAGAAATGTCAACTCAATCGTTGGGGATGATGGAATCCTCTAAAATGTGATTGGTTCTTGTAAAGTTGATTTTAATAGTACATTTTTTTGTTTTGAGGCCCATTTTTTACCTCAAAATTCCGCTAATAGTCCAAACAAGAAGGCATAAACGCCTCTACCATAGAAGAAATGGCACAACTACCCTTTGATTAAAACCTTCCAATTTTTCTGTAGTCGAGTCACCATATATCTAGGGGAGTGCTAAATGCCTATAATTTGTCCAATAAGACTCCTTTTTGCAAGGGAAATAGCCTTGTTCCTAAAGGCAACATGAGGAATCTTCACCTCATGAATTTTCTCAAAGCATTTTACAAATTTTGAAGGAGCATATTTCAAGGGTTTTTGGAGAGAAGAGACCATGGCCTAGAATTCCATTTCCTTAACGTCTGGAGATGTGTTATACCTGGAACAATTAAAAGAACAATCAAATATACGGTGCAAGTAATAAGAACATCAAATATAGAGCATAAATATATAACATAAATAGAATATTGATATCACAGAAAACTTAGTTCACTTGCATATTCGAGGGGGCAACCTCCAAATGAGCATATCTCTCTTACAATAATCCTCAACAAATTACAATGGAGAGTTGCATTCTTTAAATATAGTTTGCAACAAAAATTACCACTGGCCAATACCATGGGCCAATACCACGGGCCAATACCAAGTACCAATACCATGTGTTATTCATAACTAATTTATAACATTCCACTTAACCGACCTCCTAACTTCTTGTGGTCCTGATAATAATGAGGGTTTACCACTTATTACAATGAAAACTAACTAATGACTAACTACGAGGGGTTAGGGACAGGTCCTAACATGCCCTCCCCCTTCAAAATCATCCTTTTCCTCAAGGCTAAAGATGCAAAAACTATTGTAGGATGGAAACTGGTTCTCATGTTGCATCCTATGGAGATGTGTCCTTCCATTTGATCAACACTTCTTTGATATTTTGGCCCTGCAGGTGATGCTCTCGCACATTGAGGATATATTTAGGATGTATCCAAATGGATCCTTCTTCATCTAGTTCAGGTAGGATGGTTTGAACCTGACAATTCTAACCCACGACTTTCTTCAAATAGGAAACATGGAACATCGAATGTTCCATGCGAGATATGATACCACGTGTAAGTTTTAAACTTGCGAAGTAAAGCAATGCATACAGATTCTTAAGAAAAACAAAAATTAATCAATGGCTCATACACACAATACACAAAGATTTACGCTGGAAACCATTAACCAAGGGAAAACCAGCTTTCCTTGGTGCCACACCTTTCAACTCTTCATTGTATTAATTTCACCATTCAAAATACAATATATACAATATTTTAGGTATTTCGTAGCTACCAAAACCCTAATCCATTAATCCATGATTAATTTAGAAAACCACTAAAAATAGAAAAATCTGCTAAAATAGAAAAAAACACCCACACATACACATGCAAAGAATATGGTGTGCCCACACACACACATGCAAATAATATAACAAATACCCAATAGATAGTTTGGCTCCGTAGGGGATGCTCTCGCATGTTGAGGACAAATTTAGGCTGTAGCCAAATGGAGCCTTCTTCATCTAGTTCAGGTAGGATGGTTTGAACCCGACAATTCTAACCCACCACTTTCTTCAAACAAAAAACATGGAACATCGAATGTATTTTGGAGGCAACTAGAAGTGCAAGTTTGTAGGTAACTGGACCAATGCATTTGAGAATCTGATTGGGGCCAAAAAGTTTGGGTGCCAACTTTTGATGGCCGTGAGATTTGACTGATGTTTTCTTGTAAGGTTGGAGTTGGAGAAACACTTGATCGCTCTCTTGGAAAACCCTTTCAGAGCACTGTTGTTCAGCTTGTTTCTTCATACGATTTTGGGCCATGTGGAGGTTTTCCTTTAGAGTCGCGAGGGTAATTTCCCTACCTTGCAACAACTTGTCAATAGCCTGGACCTTTGATGTTCCTGGAAGATAGGAAGTTACTATAGGGGGTTTTTGTCCATACATAGTTTCATATGGTGTCATTTTGGTGGTTGTATGATAAGAAGTGTTGTACCACCATTCTTCCAGTGGTAACCATTGCACCCACTGATGTTGTTTTTCTGAAATAAAACAACGCAAGTAAGTTTCCAAACACTTATTGACCACTTCTATTTGGCTATCTATCTGTGGGTGGTATGATGTTCTTATGTTCAATTTGGTGCCCGTAATTTGAATAATTCCTACCAAAATGTGCTGGTGAAGGTCAGGTCATGGTTGGATACAATAGATGTTGGCATTCCATGCAGCTTGAAAATATCTTCAATGAAAACTTGTGCAACTAGAGATGGCGTAAAAGGGTGTGGTAAGGCATAAAGATGTGCATGCTTGGAGAGGTGGTCGATCACTACCATTATGACTGACTTGTTACTTGCTTTGGGAAGGCCCACTATAAAGTCCATGGAGATGTCAGTCCAAATAGAAGCTGGAATGGGTAACGAATGGAGAGTTGTGGGGGCCTTGACAATTTCACCTTTATGGTGTTGAAAAATATCAGATTTGGTGACAAAGGTGAGGATATCCTTCTTCATACCTTCCCAAAAAAAAGAGCGAGCACTAGCATAGGTCTTTTGGAAGCCCAAGTGACCCGTAAGAGAAAAGGAATGCAAATCATTTAAGATCCTTGGCTTGAGTGCTAAATTCAGAGACAAAACCAAGTGATCCTTATATCTGAGTACATTGGATTTCCAAGTATAGCCGATGGGAGGTCTAGTGTTAGTTTGAATTTGCTGAATTATCTCTGAGATAGTGGGATGGGTGAGTCATTCATGCCGAACTTAATCAATCCAATGAGGGATTGGTACTGATATATCAAAGAGGGAACCTTCATCTTCATATTTTCTAGACAACATATCTGCCATGACATTGTCTTTGCCTTTCTTATAGATGATATCATAATCATAACCCAGTATTTTGGTCAGCAACTTATTTTGTTCTGGGGTTGACAACCTTTGCTTGGGGAAATACTTGAGATTATGATGATTGATTTTGATATGAAAATGACGCCCCAATATATATGGTCATCAAGTGTGCACATCATGGAGAATGGCGATCATTTCCTTTTCATATGTAGATTTTTCCAAATTGCGACCACTCAAAGCCTGGTTGGTGAAACAAATAGGTCATCTGTCTTGGGTGATAACTGCACCAATGCCACTTCCTGAAGCATTTGATTCGACCACAAAATTTTTGTTGAAGTCAAGGACTGCTAAGACGGGGGTAGTACACATGGTCTACTTCAAATCTAGGAAGGCTTTCTCTGCTGCAACAATCCACTGAAATGCATTCTTCTTAAGAAGGTCCATCAATGGTCGACCAATTTTTCCATAATGGTGGAAAAAATTCCTGTAATATCCTGTGAGGCCAAGGAAACCCTGTAGGATTTTCAAGGCCTTAGGACATGTCCAATCCTGCATGGATTGAATCTTGTTGGGGTCCATGTGTACTCCGTCACGACCGACAATGTGTCCCAAGTATTCTACCTCACTTGCCCCAAAACAACACTTGGAATTTTTAACAAACAATTGATGGTACCATAACAATTGGATTATTTTGTCCACATGTTGAATATGGGAATCCCAAGTGCAACTCTAAATAAGAATGTCATCAAAGAAAACTAGAACAAACTTCCATAGTTAGGGCTTCCAAATTTTCTTCATGAGACTTTGGAAGGTAGATGGAGCATTGCAAATCCCAAAAGGCATTACCGAGAACTCATAATGGTGTTCATGAGTTCTAAAAGTTGTCTTTGGAATATCTGCTTCCTTCATCCTAATCTGGTGATAACCGGAGCGAAGATCTAATTTGGTGAAGAAACAAGCACCCTGGAGCTCATCCAACATATCATCAATGACATGAATGGGAAACTTATCCTTAACGCTCAATCTATTGAGGGCATGAAATTATGGACACATGCTCCAAGAACCTTCTTTCTTTAGGACCATTACAATAGGGGAGGAGTATGGGATGGCACTTGGGAGAATTACCCCTACTTCCAATAATTCTTGCACTATTTTTTCTATTTCATTTTTTTGAGCAAAGGGATACCTGTATGGGTGTACATTGGGGGGATGAATTCCCAAAAGGAGAGGGATGTTGTGATCATGCTTGCCTTGGGATGGGGGTAATTCCGTGGGTGTCTCAAAGACTCTGTGGTGCTTGTCTAGGATGAGTTGCAGTTCAGGATGGATTGTGGGGGATGATGGCTCTTGTACCTGGATGGTATTAAATTGGGAAATCACCCCATGACGACCTTTCTTCAGGAGTTTCTCCATTCTGTGAGAGTTGATAATTTTTGGGGACCCAACATGCAAGCCGTAGAGGGTATCGATGTGAGCCTCTTGAGTAAAGCACATATATAACTCTTGATAATCCATGGTAATTGGTCCCAAAGTGTGCAGTCATTCATCACCGAAGACAATATCACAACCATTCATGGCAATGGAAAACATGTGAGTTTTCAGGCTATAATCACCCATTTAGAGTTTGACATTCTCACAATGCCCCCCACATTTCATTTTACCACCATTAGCTATGAGAATTTGAAAATTCAAAACAGGTTGAATTAAAAAATT
This sequence comes from Picea engelmannii, assembly GCA_009831015.1. Lineage (NCBI taxonomy): Eukaryota > Viridiplantae > Streptophyta > Pinopsida > Pinales > Pinaceae > Picea > Picea engelmannii. The sequence continues at coordinate 94,173 of ML800123.1, forward strand.
AACATCCTCGACGACCCTGCGATGAATAAAATTATGGGTGTTGCCGCTATCAATCAACACTACTACCGGTCGTTGTTTGATGTATCCTTTGATATTTAATGCCTATAGAGCATAAATACCAACAAGGGCATGGAGAGAGATGACATGCTATTCCAATTCCACAGAAGGAGAAACAACTTCTGAGAGGGGTGGAGTGGGATCAATATCCTTCAGCTCAAGGGCCTCATCCGACATTCAGTCTTCTAACCCATCAATATGGAAGAAATTTTGTTCACGAAAATTATGTCCTGGTGCATATTTGTCATCACAATAATAACAAAGCCCTTGTTTTCTATGTTATGTCATTTATGTTGGAGACACCTTTTGAACCTTCAAGGTTTGAGTGGGAGCAGTGGTATCCCCCAGACAAGGACGGTTGGGGACTGAAGAAAGAAGGGGTTGCTCCTGAAGAATGGTCTCAAATTCCAGTGCTAATTTTCATGCTTTCAACCAATTAATAGGATGATGCATGCAAACATGAGCACAAATTTCCTCCTTTAAGCCACTTATGAAACATTCAAGATAGAATTCATCAGATAAGCCCTCGGTTCCAATAGCTAACTATTCAAATACTGCTATGAAATCGATGAATGACCCTATTTTTTTAGCTTGGTGAGGTGCCCCAAATAATGATATTCCCTATCAAAATGTGCACAAACAACTTTGGTGAACATGTTCCAATTGGGATGTCCTAGATAGCATTTCTTATGCCACTACCACCATTTCCAACGTTCTTGGTCTAAGTACATAATGCCTACATGGATTTTGGTCTCATCATCCCAAATATCATGGAGGGAGAAGTAGTGTTCCATTTGGGAGACCCACCCAGCTGGGTCAGATCCATCAAATTTATACATCTACACTTTTGGAAACTTATTCCAGGAGTTTGGAGAACCCCAAGGGGAGTGGGAATTATGATTATTCTCATAATGAGAGGAATGAGGGGATTCAAAGTGGTACTCTTGGTGGTTACCTTGGTCAAGAAATCTAAGGTGTTGGGAAATGACGTGCAGGTGGTTCTTTATGTCATCCATGTCTTGAAAGCGTTGGTTGAGTTGGTCAAGATCCCCCAGGGTCTGTTTGATCATAGAGACATCATCGGGTAGTTGGGTGACCTTAGTGTCCCACTCATCCCTAGTGTGAGAGCGGGTGGTAGGGCCCATTGTGGAGGCTTAGGTAGAGTGCTACCATAGTGATCAACATGAGATAAGAATTCTTATGGGCTAGGTACCAAATAAGGGTGTCGGGAAGGAGATCGGGTCCACAAAAAGGCTTAAAAATGATAGGTATTACTACGATCAGGGAGAAAAGAGGAAGCCAATGGGATAGGTTGCAAACAAAGGGGTAAGGGGATCAGGTCCAAAAAAGGCTTAAAAATTATAGGTATCACTGCGATCAGGGTGAAAAGAGGAAGCCAATGAGATAGGTATCAAATAAGGATGTTGTCAAGCCCCATACATTTTTTTTTAGTCTTGTGGAGTTATACTTCGATCTGAATAATTTTGTAGTGTCAGAATGTCCAAATTCTTAATAGTAAGAAAGATGTAGGAATTTCACAACCAGAATGCAAGAGGCTAGGTTGCACAACAACGGATCTTGTTTGTGCTCTCTCTGTGTTGTTTTTTTTCTTTTCTGTTCTATGTCTTTCCCAAGGGTTACGATTTGTTTCAGGGTACCTACAGATAAGGGTTTTCCTTGTGCTATTACTCTCTAATATATGCGTGGGGTCGACAGTAGTACTCATCCCAATATCTCAGGGCACCAACTAAGGAGGCTCGACCGTACCCTTATCCGTTCTACCCAATTACCCAAGTACTATATAGTATCTTCCTGAGTGTTGTTCTCGATGAGACTATAACAATTAGGAAGTCGATCAATTGAGCTAGGTGGGTTCCAGGAGGCCTAGGGAAATTCCATGCACATGTGTTGTCTGATGCACTACCACTAGAAGGGGTACCAACAGGGGTTACAAGGGTGGCCAATAGATGTGCACTTAAGTACCACTTTTATTTGTTGTGTGTATGCTTCCTCAACCGTGGTTTTGTGCATTGAACGACCAATCTCTATGGTTTATCGATGTTGGAACACGTTACTACCCTGGAAAAAAAATTTAACCCACACTTCATGCCTAGGAAAGTGCTTTGATACCACTTGTAATATACCTGAAACAATTAACAGAACAAGAAGATATAATGTGCAAGTAACAGGAACATCAAATATAGAGCATAAATAGAATATTGATATCACAAAAAACTTAGTTCACTTGCCTCTTCGAGGGGGAAACCTCCAAATGAGCAAAGCTCTCTTACAATAATACTCAAAAATTTAAAATGGAGAGATGCATTCTTTAAATACAATTCACAAAAAAAATACCATAGGCCAATACCATGGGCCAATAGAAAGGGCCAATACAATGTGTTATCCCTTACTAATTTATAACATTCCACTTAACCAACCTCCTAACTACTTTTGGTCCTGATAAAAATGAGGATTGACCACTTATTACAATGACAAATAACTAATGAATAACTACAAGGTGTTAGGGATGGATCCTAATTGGAGGGGGTCGATAGCCCCCTCTTGAGAAAGGATCCATGGGAGAAATCAAGTTGAACCAGAGATGGGCGTGCTAGGATTTTTTTAACAGTCATTGTTCCAAAAGTAGGAGTAGAGTCTTTTACACACTAAGGTAGATTGTTAATTGGGGAATGTTCATTGTATGGAAACAACACAGTTTATCTTGGAGGGAGATTGGACCAAGGGAAGAATATGTAGATACATGGAAGAGATACATTAAGACCCTAGAAGAGAGTTTGTCAGTATTAGAGATGATGTAGATGACCAAATTATCTAGTCACTAAATCCAGTTAGAGACTATGTTATGAGAATTGGATATAAATTTCTCAAATAGGAAGGAAGAGAGGAACATCAAGTTCGATGGTAGAAAATTATTTGGAAACTCAAGTGTTCTTCAAAATAAAAAATATTCATGTGGCTACTATTAAACAATAGAGTTCCCACTTGGGATATTTTGCAAAAAATGAAGTTTGTGGGTCCTAATTGGTACAGTCTTTGTGAACATATAGAAGAATCAAACACACACATAATCATGACATGTCCATTCACAAAGTAGGTTTGGATTAAAGTAGAAGGAATGAGTGGTATAAAAAATAGTTGGGAAGGGGATGAGATTGAAGAAGCTTTTAGGAGTTGGTGTACTAAAAAGGAAACAAAAAGGTTAGCCCAACCTTTTTAGAGCTCATATGGTTGGCCATGTATTTGAAATTGTTCAAGAATAAAGAAACCTTGCCTCTGAAGTGTGTTGTTAAAGAACTAAACCTATTATATTCTTTCCCACAGAGCCAGGAAAAACAAAAATTCCACATGTTTACAGAAGAGGAGATAAACATGAACATTCTATGGGATTAATTTGATGGTGCTCCATAGGGGACCCCTTACAGTGATGGTGCAGAAATAATTATTTATTTCTCCATAAATCACAACATTTCCTTCAAAGTAGGAATTGGTTAGCAAACAAATAATTTTGTGAATTTATAACACTTAAATAATTCTGATGTTGGCATAGGAAGATTGAATAACACACATTCAATTTTTTAGTCACTCACTCCTTGGTGTACAATGGATGATGAAGAAATCAGTCTTGAGGAATTTTACACTACAACCTTTGTTTTATGATGTACAATCCCTATAGGCAGGTTTCTCACATATTTCCTTTTCTCACATCTACAAGGACATTAATATGTTGGTGGATGGATTATACAAAGAAAGACTACTAATGGATCGAGTTTCCTGACAAATTATAGAAAACAAAAATGGGCATATATTTGATTTTATGCATGATCCTTGGGTTTAACTACATGATATTTTACTTTACATTTTTTATCTATAAGACATAGAAATACTATTTGACATAGGAAATTCATTGATGATGGATGATACTTTCAGTCTTTTGGAAGATGATATTTTACTACATGATATTTACCTTTACAATTTTGATGTAAAAGTTACATAAACACTATTGGAAAATGAAAATTCGCTAATGATGGATTATACTCATTTTTTTTTATGATGATAGAAATAGGGGAGAATGTAAGTAAAATAAAACTACCCTTTTGTGGACATTGTCACAACATTTCTTTTTAGCATATGATCGTGTAATTTTGTTTTATAATAAAGTTATAGGGTTTTTTTTCCTTGGAACAAAAAGGTTATTAAGTTATTTATTTATTCTGCATATTAGTATATTATATTATCTTATACCCAGAATATGACCCTAATAGTATAAATTTGGATATAAGGCACCATTTAGGAATAATAGTCTTATATACAAGGCCCACATCATTAAATTTCTATTCATATCAACTCTAGATTTATCAAGCATTGAAAGGCACCAAATCCCTCAAGGCACAATGTTTTTGATATTTTAAAATGAATTTAGGTTAAAATGAAGAGAAGGTTACAATATTTCTATGTAAATATCATATTTATATTATTTCTATTTTTGTGTGAATCCATCTACACTTTGGATCTATCAAGCACCGAGAGAGATCAAATCCCTAGAGGGGAAAACCTATTTTTAGAGTGCAAAACTCAAGGAGAGGTTTGCACCTGTAGGGATTTGATCCCTCTCAGCCCTTAATAGATCCTAAGTTGAGATGGCTCTAGTTACACATATAATAAAACTTATATATATATATATATGTGTGTGTGTGTGTGTGTTAAAAACATAATTTTTTTCATGGTTTTAGTTGGAGTTTACTTTAATATTTTAATTGGAATTTATATTTTTGAGAGTGACATTCTCATGAATTCTCCAATGGTTTAGCTAATAAACAACATCCTTATGCCATCCTTTCTTAAATCACAAATTACCTTTATTGAAATTTCAAACAATGCAAGGAAGCTTATTATCCTTCATTATAATTTTTATCTTAACCTCAATCCCACCTCACAACCATAAAGGATAACTAAGTTAGAAAAGGTATCCAAGATTAATTTCTTTTTCTTCTATAACTATAAATATGTTTCTGTACAATTGTTCAACTACAAGATTCATTAACCCCCTTTAAGTTTTGAACTTGATTATCATGACCTTTGTTATCGATATTTATTGATGGACCAACAATAAAAAAAATATTTGAGAATTATTAGTTGTTTTTCAAGATCATAAAGGATACTTACCAAAATAAAAATATTATGCACATGAAGAAGAAGAGTGATTACTATCCTAGACAAGGTAGTGTCAAACATGCCTCTAACCCATCAATATAAATTTCAAAATGGGTCGGAGACTATGGAAAACCTTTCTTAACCCCAATAATTTAATTGATTTATTCTTGAAGAGTAATTGAATAATAGTTTCCAAAACCACCTTGGCCTTTCAAGTTATTTTGTCACGGTTTTCTAACCATACGGTAATCTTTTTTTTAAGAATAATTCCATATAAATTAGATAAAATAGGGTTGATGTTGATGGTCCTAAAATTAGAGGGGTTAATTTTGTCACCACTTTTAAAAATAGGAACAATGGAACATTCTATTCCAATGTTTAAGGAAACCCTATTTCAATGCTAAATTGAAAAGCCTATGAATGCCCTTCAATGGATCCTTACCTTTTGCTTTTGCTAAGTGCTTAAGGGTGAGTGCATGAAGTTGGAGGAAGAAAAGGTGGCAAGGGGGTCAACAAGAATGCACACTCGCAGGAATGCGCATGTGTTCCTAATTCTATAGGTTTGGCAATACCCGAACCTCTAGCAAGCTTGCCACATAGGTTCGTCGGCAGGAACACACACACGTTCTTAAGAATGCATGCGCGTTCCTACTGTTCCATTTTTTAAGGACCGTGGGTGTTTTTTGTGCTCATTTTCACACCGTGCCTAGTGAACTTCCTACATTGAGCAAGCAAAGAGGACATGTAAATAAGGAGAAAATCCTAGGATCTTTCCACCGTGTCCTTCACAAGAAAGGTATGGTTGATTTTTTGTCATTTCCTTTCTTGGCTTTGCAAAAAAAAAATAGTCATAGGTTATGGATGTAAATTCCAATGGCATTGAAAACTTATTAGCAAGGTTCACTACACATAATTAATACTGGAATGCAAATATCTCAACAATTCACCAATCTTGTATAGGTTTTTTTCAAGTTCATTGTAAAGATAAAACATAATTTTTCTTTGTTTTACACAAAATTATGTTAATGATTTTGTTGGGATAAAATCACACTGTTGTTTGTAATACCTTATTCATAAGTCCACTTATTAAATTTACTTATTAAACTACAACATATATTACAAAATGGAACTCAGTGACAATGTAAACCACCCACCAATAGACCAAGGAGAGAAAAATCCCAACCCACCACAACCACCCATTCTAAACACAAAAATTGATGAGGGGTTGGATACATTAAGAACACTTGTAGATCAGTTAAGGGGCACCAAAGAACCAAGCAAAGTGTCCTTGGCTACTTCTGTGGATGTCATTTTGAGGTCCATTGCAAGTGCCCAAGGGGAATTGACTTTGATTTTTTAGTATAGGGAAAGAATGTTTGAGTACTACAACATTGGATTGGATAGAAACCAAGTCAGAGACTTGGGTATTTCAAAACAACAACTATTGTCTTTTTTTAAGGATCCTCAAAATGGATAAGAACTACTTATGAACAAAAACACATTTGTATTGACGGGTGTATCCATCCGCATATTAGTCAAAACTGGATGGGTAGGTGGTATATGGTTTTTGATAAATGTCCCTGCAATAATAGGGAGGTGCCCTTATATTTTTTGAGAAAATTATGGATGAAATTTATTTTGGGTCACCATGTCAACTACTTTGACATGGGTTAATTCAAGTGGGTGGGCCAAGGGTCCACACATGATAGAGAGCATGCTAAGTGCAATCCCATGTTAGGTCCTCATCCCCTCAGGTGAATTCCTGACCCTCTGTCCAACATCCTCCTGTTACAAAGATCTTACAACAGGTACATCAAGCTATTTTATCATTGACCCGAAGCCTAGTGCAACATGGAAGCTTTGTTGCACTATCTCGATAGGAGGTGACTACTGATGAAATTGATAGGGGGTTAGAGCTTCACCTTGCACAACATATTTAAGTGAGGAGAGGGAACATGGACATATAAGTCATCCATGTGAACCTCACAAATGCTTGAGTTGTGGGTAGACTTGCTATGCACCTATGGAGGCCAATGGACAACATAACTTCGTGGAGGAGGTTAGTATATTAACCATCACTATGTTCTTAATTGTTATATATTTATTTTGGATTTTGTGTATTTATATTGATATTTTATTGTATGTTGTTTTGCAGTTGTTACGTCCATGTAGCAGACCCTCTACACCCATGGATGCATCAATGCCTATATCCACCACTGATGCAACAGTAGAGGCAACCTACTCATTGGGAATGCCCCATACACATGTATGTGTCACATTTGATAAATTCACCATAGTCATTTCTTAATTTTATGGCATCCTTAAATTTTTAATGTTCTTGTGTTTCTATAGGATGTGGGACAGGCGATGTTGGGGAATGTCCATTTGGGATGGACAAGTCACCTACATCACAGGTATCATGTGTAGAGTTAAATATCATTTAAATCTCAATTTTTTTTTGTTTATGTTTTTGAATTTTACTATTTGGTACTAATAGTTTAATATTATTAATATGTATGCAGGCTGCAAACATATTCATTAGTTATAGTACTACTGCACTCCCTGGGCACCTGTGATCTTCTTCTGGGTTATCTTACTCCAAGCCAAGGGAGTTCTCATCACTTGTACAACCTGTGGACGTCCATCACTTCCCACCCCCAACATCTATCTTATTCCATGCATCATCAGTGGATTCACCCGCATGCCACCCATCTGCACCACCTCTTCCATCACATCCATCCATAGTGGATGCACCCATATGCCACCCACCCCCACCACCATTTCCATCAGCCCCATCCATCGAGGCTTCCACAATAGAGGTTGCCTCGGAGTAGGTTGTACAACCGAGTGCTCCACTTGCCAATGAATCTCCATCGAGGCCTGAGATATTCATGATGAGATAATGTGTTGATGATAATTGTTTATGTATCATGAATTTGATTTTACGCATATTTGTTTAATTTTCTTGATTTGATCCTTGTAACAGACGCAGGGTGGAATCACTGGGAGATTGGGGTCGCGGAGGAGGGTAACAACCTCATGATTGTCAGTAGAATATGTAGTGAGTTGTCTTAGGTTAAATTACAAAGTATCATTTTGTATGCTTTTAATTCATTGAGGAAAAACACTTATAACAATTTTTTTTCTTTGTGCGGTATTCAGAGCGATGAAGCACACTCAGGTCTAGAAAAACTAGAGGTGCTTCCTCAAGCAAGAGAAGAAAGATAGATTTTTAGGATGCTCCTGAGGGCAGCGAGGGTGGTAGTGGTCAATGATTGACCAATTATTGCCATTTTGTATATAGGCCACCATATGGTTGTTTTCCATGTCAGGGCACTTGTCATTTTGTATATTGGGCATGAGGTGCCATTTTGTAAAAAAATGTATAATTTAGACGATGTTGAATATATATATATATATATATATATATAGCACATTTTTTATGTTCATCTCATTGTTTCTGCTTTTTATGTTGATGAATGTATGAATTTATGTGTATAAATGTATGATTTTTTTTCTAAAGTGATTATAAGCAATTATGTTATACATTAACAAATCTCTTATGGCAGAAAATATTTCTAAGTGCTAAATCCATAAGCAATGAATGGTTCTCATTACCTAAATTTATGGGTAGGGCATGCATTTCCTTCAACATTGGTAAAGTTAAACTAATTGCCAATGCACTGGACACACTTGGGTGCACTTGTTGGACACATATGGTCGATGGAGAAGGCACCAAAAGACTCAAAGTTGATGGATGACACTTGAGTCCACCTTAAAGTACCACTTTCAAGACAATTATCATATACAAAAAAGGATGCCTCAAAATTACTAAAACATCATCATCATCATCATCACACACACACACACACACACACACACACACATATTAACTTATTAAAAATATATATTGCAAACTTGTAAGCAGACAAACTTATAAGCTCAAGTCCATGAATCATAAATATATTAATTTTAAAACTTTACAGTTGGTAGTGAAAATTCTTGATCTTTTAAATTTTTTTTTTTTTTTAAATGAAAAATAAACTCAAGTTCATGAACCATAAATATATTAATTTTCTATATATAGTATTCATTACTTGACTTAAAGACCCCAAAACTAGCAAAATTAAAAAAAAAAAAAAAAACATTTAATTAGTAGTATACACTAAAGAAATTTTGAGGAAACAAATGTGACTTACCTAAATGGTGTTGAAAATCATACTAAAGTCAATAAATACCACACATATGGGTAGTGCATGAAGCTCCAAAGTCCCTCATTTCAATTTGCATGTTTAAGCAAATCACATAACTATGATCATCATAATCATATAATAATAAAAATAATATCTCGCAACACATAAATAGGTCCAAATGTATACATATCAAATGTCTATATCATTCTAACTAAACCCAACAAATACTAAGCTATGAATCACTAAGATAAGTAAAAATCAAATTTCTAACCTTCTAAGGCCAAAATATAGGTTGTTACATCTACAAATCCCTAGAACACCACTATGATCTAAAATAAACTAATCCCTCCTTGCATGTCTGTCATGTAGCTTCCCATTTTAACCTTACAACAATAAATATAACTTTCCATAACATTATGCAAGGAAAAATTCAAATCAAAATGTGGATTGCAATGAAACAAGAATAACAAAAAAAGAAACCTTTCTCATTCCAAGAAATAAAAAACAATTTTTCTAGGGACATATGACTTAACTTTATATCACAAAGTTCATTTCCATCCAATGAAGTGTTTATGACATTTTAAGTCTAGGTGAAAAATTTTGCATGCCTTGCCAAGCCATGTCATGCTTTGCCTTGCCAAGCCATACCATGCCTTGCCTTGCATTGAATTTCCATGCCATGACATGCCATGTCGTGCCTTTCCTTGCCAATCCATGCCATGCCTTTCCATGCCATGCCATTGCATGCCTTGCCTTGCCATGGCATGCCTTACCTTGCCATGTCTTTCCATGGCATGCCTTACCTTACCATGCCTTTCCATGGCATGGCATGCCATGCATTGTCTTGCCATGCCTTTCCTTACCTTTCCATGCCATGCCATGCCATGCCTTGCCTTGCCATTGCATGCCCTAACTTGCTATACCATGCCTTGCCATGTCATGGCATGTCATGCCTTGCCTTGCCATGACATGACATGACATGTTATGCCATGCCTTTCCATACCTTTCCCTGCCATGACATGCTATTGCATGCCTTGCCTTGGCATGGCATGCCTTGTCATGTAATGTCATGCCATGCCATGCCTTTCCATGGCATGAATTTCCATTCCATGCCATGCCATGCCATTCCTTTCCATGTCATGCCTTTCCATGCCATGCCATCGCATGCCTTTCCTTTCCATGACATGCCATTGCATACCTTGCTTTGTCGTGGCATGCCATTTCATGCCTTACCTTGCCATGCCATGCCTTGCCTTGCCATGTCATGCCATGCCATTGCCTGCCTTTCCTTTCCATGCCATTTCCATGCCTTTCCATGCCTTCCCATTTCCATGCCATTTCTGTGCCTTACCAAGCCATGCCATGCCATGCCTTGCCTTGCCATGACATGCCATTGCATGCCTTGCCATGGCATGCCTTCCCAAGCCATGCCATGTCATGCCTTGTCGTGACATGCCATTTCATGCCTTGCCTTTTCATGCCATGCCTTGCCATGTCATGCCTTTCCTTTCCATGCCATGGCATGCCAAGCCATGCCATTGCATTCCTTTCCTTTCCATGCCATTTCCATTCCTTTCCATGCCTTCCCATTCCATGCCATGCCATTCCATTCACATGCCATTGCCATGCCTTTTCAAGCCATTCCATGGCATACCATTGCCATGCCTTGCCAAGCCATTTCCATGCCATTGCCATGCCTTGCCATGCTATTTCCATGCCATGCCATGCCATTTACATGCCATTTCTATGCCTTTCCAAGCCATTCCATGCCATTTCCAAGTCAATAAATGATATTAAATAAGTTCAAACAAGTCAATGGGAAGTCCCAATAACCACAAATCAACAAGGAAACTATAGCTCTTATAAAACTTGTGATTAAGATGTTTAACTTCAACAATATGACAAGTTACAACATGACAAATATAACATCCCTTAAAACAAGTAATCATGCAATGAAAGGGGGCTAAAAATGCAAGCCTAAACTAGGGTTTAGATAACAAATGTTTGCTGAAAATGGAATATGGCACATAACAACCCTAGAATATTCAAGACACCAGGCCCTAAAGGGATGAAAATTATTACAAAAATGTAACAAAAGATGTTAAGGTGTATTCTAAGGGTGAAAGATGATAATTAAACCCTAGACGTCAAGCTAACAAGGCTGGAAATTGAGGGCAAGTCCTAATATAACCACAAAATTGAAGATTTCAAGACAAGTTTAATTCAAGAAGAATACAAGATAACATGCAATATCGCCACTTTGATAAAACATTTATTTAATACATTCAAGAAATAACCATCAACAATTTAGAAAGAGCCCTTAGTAGGTAAATCAATGATCATCCATGAATTCCTATCCATAAAATCATCCAAAAAACTTGAAACACAGATCTAAGGTATCTTCATATTTCCATGCTATGCCTTTCCTTGCCTTGCCAAGCCATGCCTTGCCTTGCCATGCCATGCCATGCCATGCCTTGCATTTCCTTGCCTTTCCATGCCATGCCTTGCCTTGCCATGACATGCCATGCCATGCCTTGCCTTTGCATGCCTTTCCATGCCATGCCTTGCATTGCCTTGCCTTTCCACGCCATTCCTTGCCTTTCCCTGCCATGCCATGCCTTGACTTGCCTTGCCTTTCCATGTCATGCCTTACCTTTCCATGCCATGCCATGCCTTTCTATGTCATGCCTTGCCTTGCCATGCCTTTCCATGGAATGTCTTTCCTTTCCATGTGTTTCCTTTGCATGCCTTACCTTGTCATGCCTTGCTTTTGCATGCCTTGCCTTGCCATGCCATGTCTTTTCATGCCTTTCCTTGCCATGCCTTTCCTTTGCATGCCTTGCCTTGCCATGCCTTTCCTTTCCATGCCTTGCCATTCCATGCCTTTCCTTTCCATGCCATGTCTTGCCTTGCCTTTCCATTCCATGCCATGCCATTCCCCGCAATGCCTTGCCTTGCCATGCCATGCCTTTCCATGCCATGTCTTTCCTTGCCTTCACTTGCATTGCCTTTCCATACCATGCCTTATCATGCCATGTCACGCCATGCCATTCCATGCCTTTCCATGTCATGCCATGCCTTGCCATGCCTTTCCATGCCTTGCGATGCCATGCCATGGCAAGGAAAGGAAAGACATGGCTTGCAAGGAAAGACAAGGCAAAGCAAGGCATGGCATGGCAAGGCAAGGAATGGCTTGACAAGGCAAGGCATAGCATGATACTTCAAGGCCTTATTGATCCATGCCAAGGAAAGGCATGTCATGGAAAGGAAAGGAAATGCAAGGCATGACATGGCATGGCAAGGCAAGGCATGGCTTGGCAAGGCAAGGCATGTCAAGGCAAGACATGACATGGCATGGAAAGGCAAGGCAATGCAAGGCATGGTGTGGCATGACATGGCAAGGTAAGGCATGGCTTGGCAAGACAAGGCATGGGATGGAAAGGAAAGGCATGACAAGGAAAGGCATGGCTTGGCAAGGCAAGGCATGTCATGACACTTCAAGGCCTCATTGATCCATGCCATGCCTTTCCTTTCCTTCACTTGCCTTGCCTTGCCAGGCCATGACTTGCCATGCCATGTCGTGCCTTGCCTTCACTTGCATTGACTTGCCATACCATGCCTTTCCATGCCATGCCTTTTCTTTCCATGCCATGCCATGCCTTTCCATGCCTTTCCTTTCCATGCCTTGCCTTTACATGCCATGTCATGCATTTCCATGCCATTCCATGCATTTCCATGCCATACCATGCCATGCCTTTCCATTCCATGTCATGCCATGCCTTGCCTTGCCATGCCTTGCATTTCCATGCCATGCCATGCCATGCATTTCCATGCCATTCCATGCCATGCATTTCCATGCCATGCCATGCCTTTCCTTTCCATGCCATGCCTTTCCTTTCCTTTCCATGCCATGTCATGTCATGCCTTTCCATGCCTTGCCATGCCATACCTTGCTTTTGCATGCCATGCCTTGCCTTGCCATGGTATGCCATGCCATGCCTTTCGATGTCATGCCATGTCATGCCATCCCATGCCTTGCCTTGCCATGCGATGCCATTCCATGCCTTGCATTTCCTTGCCTTTCCATGCCATGCCTTTCCTTTCCTTGTCATTCCATGCCTAGCCATGCCATGCCTTGCATTTCCATGCCATGCCTTGTGTTTCCTTTCCATGCCTTGGGTTTTCTTTCCATGCCATTCCTTGACATGCCATGACATGCATTGCATTGCCTTTCCATGCCTTGCCTTGTCTAACCACAATTCATCGAAAATGTACTTTCATTATGATATTCATAAAACTAATTGTTTGTAAAAATATAGTTATTTTCATCGTTAGAGAGAATTTATTATCAAGTTAATTTAATAAAAAAATCCATGGCATTCATGTATCATACCTTTTTTTTCCTAAAAACATAATGCTTGCACTAAATGAACAAGTTTAATATGTAAAAATTACAATCAAAGGATTCATTAAGCATGTAATTCTACAACTTGTTATCCCATCTATCTTAGATAAAAATACGTGCATGAGAATTTCAATGCCATAACATAAGCTCTCTTTATTCATATATCTAAGGTATCTTCATAGTTGTGAAATATGGATTATCATAATTAATAGGATTTACCTAGACCTAGACCTTGCCTTGCCTTGCTGTGTCTAGCTTTGCTTAGCCTTGTCATGTCTTGCCTTTCTTTGCCTTTCCTTGCATTTCCATACCTAGACATAGACCTATACCAAGACATTTCCTTTCCATGCCTTGTCTTACCATGATCTAAGTCAAGGTCTAGGTCATGGTATATGTCATGGTATAGGTCTGGCTCATGGTCTATGTCATGGTCATGATTTAGGTCTAGGTCTATTTCCAACATGTCCTTGAATGGCTTGAGGAGACGAGTTGCAACTCGCGATAAAAATCAAACTGGGACTCAGATGGACAAACCATTGGTTGCATTGGATCTGGGGCATTGGGTTTTAGCTAGTGGGGCCCCTCCACTGTCATTTGTTGACCAAGACACTAGTGTTTTGCTCAATGAGGCATAGTGCAATTTTTGAACACAACATTTATTTTCAAGAACATTGTGTCAGGTGATTGTGGGTAGCATGGTTGTGTGGGCCTTGGCCATACATGATTGCAGGAGCGTATAAAACTTTGTTATGCTTCTTTGTTTGGATTTTATGCCCCTGGACCAAATTGTCGACATGTCCTTGAATGGCTTGAGGAGTCGATTTGCAACTCGTGATAAAACTCAAACTGGGACTCAGATGGAAAAATCGTTGGTTACATTGGATTTGGAGCACTGGGTTTCAACTAGTGGGGCCCCTCCACTGTCATTCCGTTGACCGAAAAACTGTTTGTTATAGGATCTCAAGCATTAGGGTTTCTCTCAATGAGGCATAGTGCAATTTCTGAACAAGAGGTCGATTTTCAAGAACACTGTGTTGAGTGATTGTGGGTAGCATGGTTGTGTGGGCCTTGGCCAAATAGACTTGCCAAAGATTATAGAACTTCGTTATGCTGCTCAGTTTGGATTTTATGCCCTTGGACCAAATTGTCGACATGTCCCTGAATGGCTTGAGGAGGCGAGTTGAAAATCATGATAAAACTCGAACTAGGACTTGGATGGAAAAATTATCGGATGCATTGGATCCAAAGAATTGGGTTTCAACTAGTGGGGCCCCTCTGTTGTCATTCAGTTGACTAGAAAATTGTTTGTTAGAGGATCTTCGACACTAGGGTTTTTCTCAATGAGGCATAGTGCAATTTCTGAACAAGAGGTCGATTTTCAAGAACATTGTGTTGAGAAATTATGGGTAGCGTGGTCACTTGGGACTTGGCCAAAAAGACTTGTGAGAGATTATGGAACTTTGTTATGCTGTTCGGTTTGGGTTTTACACTCCTAGACCAAATTTCCGACATGTCTGTGAATGGCTTGAGGAGGCGAGTTGCAAATCACGATAAAACTCAAACCAAGACTCAGATGGATGAACCATCGGTTGCACTGGATGTGGAGCCCCAAGTTTTCTCAATTGGGTCCCTCTGCTGTCATTTCGTTGACCATAAACTATTTTTTAGAGGATGTCTGGCACTAGGGTTTTGCTCAATGCTTATTAAATATGTTTGATAATTTAACACCTTGTTAGGCTAGACATGGCAAGGCATGGCATGAAAAGGAAAGGCATGGCATGGCATGGAATGAAAAGGAAAGGCATGGCATGGCATGGCATGGCAAGGCAAGGCATGACATGGCATGGAATGGCAACACAACACATGGCAAGGCAAAGAATGGAAAGTGAAGGCAAGGAAAGGCGTGACATGACATGGCAAGGTAAGGCATGGAAAGACAAGGCATAGCAATGCATGACATGGAAATGCAAGGCAATGCAAGGCATGGAATGGCATGGCATGGTAAGGCAAGGCAAGGCATAGCATGGAAAGGAAAGGAAATGCATGGCAAGGCATGGAAAGGAAAGGCATGGCATGGAAAGTGAAGGCAATGCAAGGCATTGAAAGGTATGGCATGGCATGGCAAGGCATGGTATGGAAAGGAAAGGCATGTCATGGAAAGTGAAGGCAAGGAAAGACATGGCATGGAAAGGCAAGGCATGGAATGGTAAGTGAAGGAAATGCAAGACATGTCATGTCATGGCATGACATGGCAAGTGAAATCAAGGCAAAGAATGGCATGGAAAGGCAAGGCAAGGAATGTCATGACATGGCATGGAAAGGAAAGGCATGGCATGGAAAGGCAAGGCATTACATGTCAAGTTAAGGAAAGGCATGGAAAAGCAAGGCAAGACATGGAAAGTGAAGGCATGGCATGAATGTTGATATTTTGATGTAACTATGGAATATATTCTTTTTTATTTGTACTGGTCAAACCTCGAGAAGGTTATTGTAATCTTATTGTATAAATCGGCTCAAAATAAATTATTATTTTATTGCTATCCTTATTATAAAGTCAAAATGACCCCTCTCAGGGTTGAATCTTTTCAAGAGTCAAGTTATGTGTATAAATAGAGGTCGAGTTCCTCTCATTTATATACACACACAACTTGCCTTCTCTTGTGTATTTGGAGCATAACAAAGGAGGTCTAGTGTAGAAGGTCTTGGTTTCTTGGTATTTGGTATCTTGGTCTTGGTCTATTTGTGGAGAGCTATAAACGTGACATTGTACTGGTTAAAGGAATATATACTAAAGAATTGGTTGCTTGGTTTTTTTCCCCATGAGGGTTTCCCAAGATGTATCTTGTGTTATGTGATTTTTAATCTTTCAGTGATCCTATTACATGCAATTGTTAATGAATGTTAAAGAATATAACTGTAACTTCTAAAATTATAACATGGTATCAGAGCAGGCCTGGATAGAACAAAGTTCACATATATAGAAGACAAAAGGAGTCGTTTTTCTTGATAAGAGTGTTTTTTGGACAAGAAAAGACCACTAGCAAGTGTGCCCTAGTGGAGCACATCTTTTCCCTGAATCAAATCTTCAGAATCCAGAATTTGTGATTTAGGGGCAGGATGACTACTAGAACCAAGATTGATGAGAAGCTAGAGGGGGATGAAAACTTTAGATCTTAGAGGTACAAAGTATCCCTCCTCCTTGAAGAACATGATCTAGAGAAGTTCACTAAAGAAGAGGTTTCAGAATCAGAGGGAGATGAGACTAAACAAAAACACAAGAAGGATATGGTCAAAGAAAAGAGGATTATTGCAGACTCCATCAAGAACCATATTATTCATCACATATCTTCATTATCCACTCCAAAATAAATGATGGATGCCTTAACCTGAATATTTTAAGGCAAAAACATCAACCGAATAATGACCTTGAGAACTAAGTTAAAAAAATGTGAGGATGCAGAATTCAAAAACCATCCACTCTTACTTCTCAAGAGTGAACCAGATCAAGAAGCAGATAGAAGCCATTGGTGATATAGTGAATGGAGAAGAAATGTTGATGACCACCTTTAATGGCCTCCCGAGGTCATGGGATATTCTCAAGAAGGAAGCTACCCAAGTTCAATAGGCTATGGGAAGATTGCAACCAAGAAGAATCAAGGACGACATCAAGAGAAGAGAAGATGATAGATGATGATCAAGCCCTAGCCACCCACACCAGGAATAGAAAGAGAAAGAAACAACCCTCTTCACCCAAGAAGTTTTAGAAGGGTTGAAGAAATAACCCAAATATCAGATGTTTCTGTTGTCAAAAAATGGGACACATTTCTAGGAATTGTTCCCTCATTCAAAGAACAAGGGAAAATAAAGGAGGTAAAAGGAATCATGTTTATACAACTGAAAATGATGAGCCACCCAAGAAGGTTGCAAAGGAGGATGAATCAAGTGATGAGAAGTATGTTCTTATCTCATCCCTTACAGGAAATGTCACTCATGGAAGTGACATTTGGTTGGTGGATAGTGGTGCTTCTAAGCACATGACAGGTTATAAAGACTCATTGTCTAACCTTACTCATAAGGATTCATCACACAAGGTGAAATTGGGAGATGACTATCAATATCCGGTCAAAGGAGTAGGATAAGACTCCTACAAGTTAGACTCGGGAAAGCCAATGAAGATGAAGGAAGTTATCTATGTTCCTAGATTGAAGAAGAACCTTATCTTGATTTCAACATTGGATGAGAAGGGTTACCGAGTTGCATATGTTGATGGACAAGTTCTTATGTGGCCTAGAGGGAAGACTTTTGATGATGTCGTGGTGATTGGAGTTCAAGAGGGAGGACTCTACAAATTGAAAGGGTGATCAGATTCAACATTAATTCATGACACTGTGAATCCCAATGAATTATGGCATAGGATATTTGCTCACTTACATTACAAGGCCCTACCGAGTGTTAGCAAGATGGTGACAGGACTACCAGAGATCCAGGAAAAATCAAATGGTGTGTGCAAAGGTTGCACACAAGGAAAGAACGTGAAGCACTCCTTTCCCAACAATGATAGCAGTGCCAAATGATTATTGGACATCATGCACTTGGATGTGTGTGGACCAATGTCAAAAACTTCATTAAGCGGGTATGCATATTATGTGTATTTTATTGATGATTATTCACGTAAAACTTGGATCTATTTGTTGAAGGAAAAGAATGAAGTGTTTGGAAAATTCAAATAATTTAAGGTACTAGTAGAAAACCTGACAGAGTGGAATATAAAGACCTTTCGATCAGATAACGGAGGAGAATTCACTTCAGAGGAATTCAAAGAATATTGCAAGGAATCTGGGATTAAGAGGGAGATTTCTACTCCGTACAATCCTCAACAGAATGGAGTAGCAGAAAGGAAGAATCAAATGATCATGAAAGAAATGAAGGCTATGATCCATGATCAATATCTACCTATGCATATGTGGGCAGAAGCATCAAATACTGCAGTGTACATGCAAAACAGAAGTCCCCACAAAGTACTTGAAAACAAGACACCAGAGGAGTTGTTTTCAGGAGAGAAGTCAAAAGTCAACCATCTAAGGATATTTGGATGCCCTGTATTTGTGTATTTGTGCATGTCCCCAAGGAAAAGAGGACAAAATTGGATCCATCTGGAAAGAATGGAATATTTTTTGGTTACCGTGACACATTGAAGGCATACAAGATATATATTCCCGGGCACCAGAAAGTTGATATTAGTCGAGATGTCACCTTCGATGAGAGTGCAACTTTAAGCAAACAAAATAGGATTGTGCAAAAGAGGTTCATGAGGAGGAGAATGAAGCTATTATAGTTCCAGAGGCAAAATAAGTTGAACAAGAGGAAGTCATTCATGAGGATAATGACATGGCAGAACCTCAAATGCCAGCAGAGATGCCTTCTTTCAAGAGAAGACCAACTTGAGCACAGGAGCTCATCAGAGATGCAGAAAGATATGGTACCCCATAAAAATGTTTTAGGGAAAGTAAGAAGTCAAAACCATATTCCAGCTATGTGGCATGTTTGTGTTATATCATGGATGCAGAACCGTCCAGTTATGAAGAGGCTGCAAAAAAGAGGGCGTGGAAGGATGCCATGGGGGAGGAATATCGATCCATAGTAAATAATGATGTCTAGGATGTGGTCCCCAGACCAAAGGATAAATCCATAGTAAGTTCAAAATGGATATAAAAAATGAAACATGCAGCTGATGGCAAAATTGAAAAGTATAAGGCTAGATTTGTGGCTCGAGGATTCTCTCAGATGGAGGGCATTGACTATGAGGAGACATTTTTTCCCATGGCGAGATATAACTCGATTAGGACTATACTTTTGTTGGCCACAATAATGAAATGGAAGGTGCATTAGATGGATGTGAAGACAACCTTCTTGAATGGTGAAATAAAATAGGAAGTATATGTGGAGCAACCATAAGGGTTCGAGGTACATGACAGAGAGACGCATGTGTGCAAATTGAAGAAGGATTTATATGGATTAAAGCAGGAACCCATAGCATGGTATGGCATAATCGACATTTTTCTGACGAGCTTAGGATTTACAAAGAGAAGTGCAGATCCTAACCTCTACTTTAAGTTTGTGGATGATGGCCCGGTAACACTATTGTTGTATGTGGATGCCCTGTTTCTAACATGTGTGGAAAAGATCATCTCATAGTGTAAGAGAAAAATGGTTGTTGAGTTTGAGATGAAAGATATGGGGATGATGCATTACTTTTTGAGTCTTGAGGTATGGCAGAGACATGATGAGATATTTCTGAATCAAAGGAAGTATGTAGTGTAGATCATGAAGAGGTTTAGGATGTTGGATTGAAAGGAAATGGCTACATCTATGGTATCAAATCTGAAGTTGTTGCAGGATACGAATTTAGAGACTGTGGATGCTAGTTTATACAGGAAGATGGTAGGTTTGTTGATGTACTTGACGAACACGAGACCAGATATATGTTTTTCCGTGAATGCCCTGAGTCAGTATATGGAGCAGCCTAGGTAGGCTCATTTGGTTGCAACAAAACATGTGATAAGGTACCTTAAGGGTACATTGGATTATGGTCTCAGGTATGTGACAAACCATGAGTTCGGGTTATATGGATATTCATATTCAGATTGGGCTGGAAGTATTACCGATCAGAAGAGTACTTCAACATATTGCTTCAGTCTAGGCTCCAGTATGGTTTTGTGGAGCAACAGGAAGCAGTCATGTGTATGGACGAGGCTGAATATGTGGCATCATGTGAAACATGTAGAGAATCAGTGTGGCTTCAGAAGCTGTTGTCTGGATTATTTGGTCTCACACTGGAGGTGTCCTTTATTTGGTGTGACAACAAGAGTTGCATGAAGTTTTCAGAGAATCCAGTGTTCCATGACAGGTCGAAGCATATCGAGATCAAATATCACTATACCATGGATATGGTGGAGAAGGGACCAGTGAGGCTCTAGTACGTGACTACCGAGGAGTAGATTGCAGACGTGTTGACCAAGCCACTGCCGAGGATGAAGTTTGAGAAATTCAGGGACAAGCTTGGCGTGGTCCCTCTTCAGAGGGAGTGATGAGGTACAAATACATTGTGGGGTAGTGGATGTCCTAGGGACATGTTGTAGCTATTTGAGAGTTACCCACATACCTTGTATGCATTGGCTGTGAAGTCACATGGGTGCACATGATGAGGTACACATGCATTTTGGGGTGGTGGATTTCATGGTGACATGTTGAAGCTAATTGAGAGCTACCCACATGCCTTGGATGCATTGGATGTGAATTCATGTTATACTATGGATATTCAATGATGTATAGATCCATATGTTCAACAATCAATGGTCATGAGCTCATGTGGCAAAAAAAAATACCTTCCTACTTAAGAGGGAGTTATGATATTTTGATGTAACTATAGAAGATATTCTTTTGTATTTGTATTGGTCAAACCTCGAGAAGGTTATTGTAATATTATTGTATAAATCGGCTCAAAATAAATTATTATTTTATTTTTATCCTTATTGTAAAATTAAAAACGTCCCCTCTTAGGGTTGCATCTTTTAAGGAGTCAAGTTATGTGTATAAATAGAGGTCGAGTTCCTCTCATTTATATACACACACAACTTGCCTTCTCTTGTGTATTTAGAGCATAGAAAAGGAGGTCTAGCGCATAAGGTCTTGGTTTCTTGCTCTTTGGTATCTTGGTCTTGGTCTATTTGTGGAGAGCTATAAACGTGACATTGTACTGGTTGAAGGAATCCATACTGAAGAATTGGTTGTTGGGTTTTCTCCCCCACGAGGGTTTCCAAGGATATATCTTGTGTTCTGTGATTGTTTATCTTTTAGTGATCCTATTACATGAAATTGTTAATGAATGTTAAAGAAGATAACTGTAACTTATAAAATTATAAAAATGGCATGGTAAGTGAAGGAAAGGCAAGGCATGTCATGGCATGGCATGGAAAGACAAGGCATGGTATGGCATGACAAGGCAAGGCATGACATGGCAAGGCAAGGAAAGACATGGTAAGGCAAGGCATGGCATGGAAAGTGAAGGAAAGGCAAGGCAAGGCATGGCATGTCATGGCAAGGCAAGACATGGAATGGAAAGGAAATGCATGTAAAGGTATGGCATGGAATGGAAAGGTAAGGCATGACATGGAAAGTGAAGGCAAGACAAGGCATGGCATGGCATGGCAAGACAAGGCATGACAAGGAAAGACATGACATGGCATGGAAAGGAAAGGAAAGGCATGGCATAGAAAGGAAAGGAAATGCAAGGCATGGCATGGCAAGGCAAGGCAATGCAAGGCATGACATGGCATGGCATGTCAAGGCAAGGCATGGATTGGAAAGGCAAGGCAAGGAAAGACATGGCATGGCAAGGCAAGGAAATACATAGTAAGGCATGGAAATGAAAGACATGACATGGAAAGTAAAGGCAATGCAAGGCATGGCATGGCATGGAAAGGCAAGGCATGGTAAGGCATGAAATAACAAGTGAAGGTAAGGAAAGACATGGCATGGAAAGGCAAGGCATGGCATGGCATGGTAAGGCATGGCATGGCATGACATGACAAGTGAAGGCAAGGCAAGGCAAGGCATGGCATGGAAAGGCAAGGCATGACAAGTGAAGGAAATGCAAGGTATGACATGGCATGGTATGAAAAGGCAAGGCATGGCATGAAAAGGCAAGGCATGGCATGACATGACAAGGAATGTCATCTCATGGCATAACAAGTGAAAGCAAGGCAAGGCATGGAATGGAAAGGAAAGGAATGACATGGAAAGTGAAGTAAATGCAAGGCATGGCATGGAAATACAAGGCATGACATGGAAAGTGAAGGCAATGAAAGGCATGGCATGGCAAGGCAAGAAATGGCATGGCATGGCATGGCATGGAAAGGAAAGAAATGGCATGACATGGCATGGAAAGTGAAGGCAAGGCAATAAATGGCATGGAAAGTGAAGGCAAGGTAAGTCATGAAATGGAAAGGCAAGGCATGACATGACAAGGAAAGTAATGGAATGTCAAGGCAAGGAAATGCAAGGCATGGCATGACAAGGCAAGGCAAGGCATGGAAATACAAGAATACCATAACAACCATAAAATGAAGCCAAAATTTCAATAATTCATAAATCTAAAATATTTGTTCAATTGTTCCTTTTACATATGTATGGTCATTCAAGTAGACCATCGAGATCACTTCTAATACCGATGGTATCCATTAACTTCTCATGCTCAGAGTAAGGAAAGCAATATCATACCTTTGATGAGTTCTTACTTGGAATTGTTTGTAGTTGGAGGTTTGTACCAACAACCAAGTTCGTAAAGTGGTATACGACTTCACCTGGTCTATAATCTTGAAATACATAATGACCTTTCTTTCATGTTCTTTAATCTTGTGTTAGATATTATCCTTTAATAACCATTGAACCAATCATAAATTCAATGCCTTCAGAGTCTGTTAGTGATTGCAAGAGGGTCTGCTTTCCCTCTAAGAAACGTGCCAACCAATAATCAATGCCCCATTCATTATCTTTTGGGGAAACCACTGCGTATACATGCCCTGCAAAAAATGGAGTGCCAACATGTGAGTCCACTAAATGACCAAAGCATAAAACATTGATGCTAGTTATTCAAAATTTAATAGAAGGTTTTAATGAACCTGACAATACAAGATCTGAGACATGATCATAATCTTCCAAAATACTTGATTGGTCCTCCTCCAGCTGGGATAATTCCATAGTTATACGTTGAAAAATGGGGAGTGATACACGATCCCATATATCAACCAAGTCTATCGATTCACAATCATCCCATTCATTACTACTACATGGACCACATAAGCAAGAGAGTTTTATCATCCATATTTCAACTATTGCATTGTCTGATGTTCTAACTGAATGGAGTCCATGAGTTCCCTAGATTGTTTTTCATTCATACCACTGTGATCAATCTATATCGACCACCTCTCAAAAATATCTATCTGTGTGTCCTTTCTTGTGTGATTGGTCTTCATGGGTTTTTGTTCTCTCTCCCATTATTGAAGAACACCATTAAACAATGGATTTCACATATCGAATGAAGGAAGTAGTTGTGAAATTCATTTCTTGCCTGCTAACGCTCTTTTTATGCATGCACCTAATCCATCATGATCCATTTTCCCGTGCTTGGATTCAAAATAATTCCAAATGTGTGGTACCTTGAATTTTTTGTGCAACATACACGAGCATTTTTTAACTGGTCTGCACAACCATCTAACCAAATCCAATGTTGATCCATATGTATGTTTCAGGAAAAATTGGTTTTGAGAGAGTAGATGGAGAACTCAATCCACATGAGCAAGATGGTCTGTCCAGGTTTTTCTATAGATGAGGATATCATCAAAGAAAACTAAGACAAAGAGAGGGAGGAAATGCATTGTTCCAGAAAATACTTGAGAATTTGATGATCCGTCTCAATTTGGAAGTGTTTCCCCAATAGATAAGGGCACCAAATATCAACGACATGCAAAATAGCCAACATTTCCTTTTCATAGATTGATTTGCCCAAATTTCGTTCAGATAATTGTTTGTTGGTAAAGGCCAAAGGCTGACCCTCTTGCATAAGGACAACGCCAATTCCTTTCCCTGAAGCATCACATTCCAGGACAAAGGTCTTTGTGAAATCAGGAAGGGTCGGGACTGGATTGGTGCACATGGCCATCTTCAAGGTTTGAAAATCCTGAGCAACTGCTAGACTCCAAGTGAAAGAATTATTTTTAAAGAGTGTAGTGAGAGGTGCCACAATCTTTCCATAATTCTTAACAAACTTGCGATAATAACATGTTAAGCCTAGAAATCCATGCAAGATTTTGAGAGTCTTTGGGTGAGGCCAGTCTTGCATAGCTTCAATCTTTTTAGGATCCACCCTGACGTCGGACTTGCCAAAAAGATAACCCAAGTACTCGACTTCTGAGGCGCCAAAAGCACATTTAGATTGTTTCATGAAAGTTGGTGTTGAGAGAGTAGATGGAGAACTCGATCCACATGAGCAAGATGGTTTGTCTAGGTTTTTCTATAGATGAGGATATCATTATTGGGTGAGATGCAGAGAGAGAGAGAGAGAGAGAGAGAGAGAGAGAGAGAGAGACTAACAACANGGGGATATAGAGAGGGAGTGGATGCAAGAGTGTGAGGCATGGCGAGGCACGTTCTAGGTCCAGGTCATGGTCTAATTATAGGTCTAGGTCTAGGTCTAGGTCTTGACATGCCTTTCCAGGTCTAGGTCAAGGGCATTTATTGCCTTGCATTGTAATGTACCAAACTTACTAGTGTGCGAGAGTGTAGGAGGGAGAGAGAGGAAGACAAAGAGGGGAGGTAAAGAGTGAGTGTGGGAGGTGTTGAAATAATGTAACTGCGAAGAACATTCTTATTATTTTGTTATTGGATTAAATCCCCATTGTGGATTAATCATGTCATTATTATTATTTTTATTATTAGGTTAATCCCCATTG
>ML800123.1:126161-136185 GCA_009831015.1 Picea engelmannii
AGAGAGAGTGTGTGATAGGGAGGGAGAGGGAGAGGGAGATAAAGAGGGGGGTTAGAGAGGGGGATAGTGAGAGGAAGGGAAGCAGAGAGGGAGATATAGAAGGGGGGGTAGAGAGAGAGTGTGAGAGGAAGGGGGGGATATAGAGGGAGACAGAGAGGAGGAATAGAGAGAGAAAGAGGGGCAGAGAGAGTGAGAGTGAGACTAACAACAAGGAGATAGAGAAAGGGTGGGAGAGAGGTGGAAGAGAGAGGGGGGCGTAATAGGGGAGGGTGGAACAAAGGGGCAGAGAGAGAGAGAGAGAGAGAGAGAGAGAGAGAGTGGGTGTGAGTGTCTGAGGCATGTCAAGGCAAGGTCTAGATCTAGGTCTTTCCATGCCTTGTGATGTATGTCTTGCCATGTCTAGGTATTACCATGTATAGGAGTGTGAGGGAGAGAGAGGGAGACTGACAGGGGGGAAGAGAGGGAGAGTGAGAGGGATATAGAGAGGGGGGGAGAGAGAGAGACGAGGGAATGAATTATAAGAGAAAGTGCGTGTTATTAGGAACACACACATGTTCTTTTGAATTCAATTTTTTTTGGGCGGGATTGACAATGTGTATGCTGACTTGGTTGGCTTGGATTTAGGTTCGAGATGACAAACCTAGTGGTTCAGTCTACAAATTGATAAAAAAAAAATCACTTTTGTGAATACCCCTCTATATCTCTGTCTTTGGCATTATTTTTTATAGGTTAAGCAATTCAGTTGTTGACGAAACTATAGACATAGATAGAGTCAACTATGCAGATTCAAAATATATATATATATATTTTTAAATTAATATTGTTTACCATTTTTAATATATTTTTGTTTTCACATATATCAAAATCTTAGAATACATACCTCTCTTATTTCTGCTATAAATTTTTGTCGGCTTAACCATTTCTCGAATGAGTTATATGCAATACTAGAGGAGATCGATACCTACGATCTAAAAAAATAAATAAATTGTTTCGATCATGTTGAGACCCTTTTATCCTGCACTAACAAAAGACGTTGTAATTTTAAGCATATGTTGACTTTGATAATTTAAAAATATATATAAAATTAATATTAAAAATTTCAAAAAAATACACGACACAAGAAAAATGGGTTCTCTACAAGTATACAAGTTTTTGGAATGAAATTCCATCATTAAGGTACTCAACACCTACACGAACAAAAACATATACCTTATATTTTGTTAGAAAAATAAGATACCACTCTTAGAAAAAATCAAATTTGACATTTCACAATTTTTATGAATAAAACTGTATATTTGGAAAACTAATTCAATTTCCTGAGTTTCATCTTCTTACACCATATTCAAATTCATTGTAAAAGTACCTTGAATAATCCCTTCAAGTTAACAAATTGTTGTTTTTCCAGGTTTATATTGTCACTAACCCATCATGAGAGACTATCATTAACTTGCATTCACCCTTAATCCCAAATTAATATCTTCCAAAACAAAACCATCTTACTATTTAATAAATCTTTGAA
Source organism: Picea engelmannii (assembly GCA_009831015.1). Lineage (NCBI taxonomy): Eukaryota > Viridiplantae > Streptophyta > Pinopsida > Pinales > Pinaceae > Picea > Picea engelmannii. The sequence goes on from ML800123.1 coordinate 127,681, forward strand.
AATTGTTATGAATATTAGATAAATCATAAATCTTTTTAAGATATGAGAGTTTATCTTATTTTCTAGAGACTTTTTTCTTTTCTTTTAATTAAGATTTTGTAATTATTTATATTAACGACTTTTAGCCATGAACCATTTTTTTAAGATATTGTTTCTATTATCCTTGTTTAAATCCATTAAGAAAAAGTTGGCTTTGCTTTTGTGAAAGATCTAATACTTTTCATTCTTAGAATTTTCTTCCATTCGAACTTTATGACCATGTTGAGAGCGAAAATTAAAGCGATGTGACAAGAACGTTGAAATATGAAAACATGTGAATAGATAAACTTTCCTTTAAGCCCACTAATGTCTTGTCTTTAAAAACATCTTGTTTTGTAATGGGGTTTTTCAAGTTGTTAGCAATATTAGGGAATATATGAAGTTTTTTTTTAAAGTGGAAGAGTTTATTTTCCTTTCTAAGAGAAAACAGTTTTTTATTTTCATCAATTTTTTTAATTATTAATTTTTAATAATTAATAAGAAGATATTTTTGATAATTTTCTTAAAAATGTTAGAAATTTAAGTTTTTTTTATCTAATATGAAATAATTAATTTTTTTTTTTTTATTGTTTTAAAGATTGAATATTTATCTTTATTAAAACTTTTTTATGATATTGTTAATAGTGAAAATTAGAGCCATGTAATAAGAATATTGAAATATGAAAACAAGTTAATTGGTAATCTTTTTCAAATTAGTATTTTGTTTTTAAAAATATTTTGTTATGTAAATAATATTAGTTGATTCATCAAAACTTTCTTCCATTAAAATTTATGACATTGTTAATACATAAAATTGAAACTATGTGATAAGAATATTGAAATATTAAAATGAGTGAACTTTTAACTTTTATGTGAAGTATACATTTCAAATTAGTGTTTTGTTTTTAAAAATATTTTGTTATATAATAAAGATTTTAATGATAAGTATACAATCTAAATTAGTGTTTTGTTTAAAAAATATATTGTTATATAATAAAGATTTGAAAGTTGTTTTTTTTTTTTTTTTTAAATAAAAAGGGGTTAGTATCTATCATATTATCAAAAAGGAGTATACAATGACCATTGACGCCGCCAGCTGTCCTGCCTGAGCAGGAAACCAGGACAGCTGGGCGTCCAGTGCCAAGTGTAAGCTAGTTTCCAAAATATACATGCGGGTGTCCTGCCCGAGGGAAACCAGGGCTATTATTCTAAATAGTTTCAAAACAGAGACCATAACTAAACAGAAAGAAACTGAACATTCTAACTAAACTAAGATAGCAGAGATACTTCTGACCAGGAGCTTCGGTGAGTCTACTTGCTCGTGTTTGGACGGTCATTTCTCTTCTGACGCCAGCCTGCTGGAAGTGAGTACGCCTGTGCACACGTTGGGAATTGTCGCTTTGGAGAGCTCTTGGAGTAGGCTGCAAAAAGCATGTCCAGCCGTTGGTCCATCCTGGCTAGATAAAAAGCTTGGTCATCCATCAGATTCTGGAGCTCGAAGATGAGCGGGAGATTCCCTAGTGCCGAGACTGGAGGTTGGTCCGTCCCCCCATCGTGGTCGAAATCTTGCGTGCTGGAGTCCCACGCTGCGCGAGTTGGCAGTCTTGTTGGCTCCGCCACCCCTGTGGTGTCGTCGGTAGGGACTTCCTCCTCCACAATGCAGGGTGGGAAGAGGTCCTCCGTGGTGGCAATGTTGAGGTTCCACTGGGTATCCCCAGGCGGTGTCTTCGTTTCCTCTACGCAGGTGAGTGAGGGGAGGTGCTGCATTGCCTCCTCCAAACTGATCTCCTCTACAATCGCCATGGGTGGCGTCCAGGGTCGTCGCTTGCGTCGGGTGGATGCTAAAGCCAACGCCCGCTCGAAATTGCGAATGTGCCTGCGTCTGGATTCAGCCCTGTACCAGGCTGCCCCTCTGTGGGATTTCCCTCTGAGCCTGGGCATGGTGAAGATTCTGGTTCGGGTTCCTATCAAATTGGTTGCTTCTCGTCCTGGCTTTGGCGGAGGTTGGAGTTTCAGTCCGAGCAGAATGAACAGTGCGAGTGACCAATGCATCCCTTCCCAATTCATCCCCGCGAAAACGCACCAAGCTATCGTGACTGCTGAGGCCATTAAGGCTGGGTGGTTAGTGCTCTGTCACCTAGTACAATTCCCTCACGTGAGAGGGCTCATTGACTTGTAGTGGCGGGTGCAGGCCATAGCCTATTTAGTGTTCGGAGGGCGCTCATCGGTTGATGCCATAAATGGGCGTCCCGACGATCGTCCGCGTGTCTGCCGATGCGCGCGTGTCACCCCATCCGGGGGGAGAAGATCCCTGTGGGCTAGGGCCTGGCACCTTGTGAAGATATCTGAACGATCTAAGGCGTGGTCCACCCAGCATGAGTATTTTGCTTCCCTTTCAACTGCTTTGTTTGCTAGGCAGTCTGCGACTCGATTTGCCTCTCTCTTCACGTGGGAGGGTACTATGCTAAGAGTGGGCGTGAGGAGGTGTTTGAAGTCCTCTAGCATTCCTGAGAGTCACCAGCTTGGTGAGATCTTTGAAGGTGGACTTCCATTTAGGATTCGGGTGATTATGTGAATGATGACCTGTGAGTCTCCTTCTAGGACTATGTTGCGGAGGCCTTTATCTATTGTTGCCTGTAGACCACTCAATAAGCCTGTTAGCTCTACAACATTGTTTGTTGTCTCCCCGAGGAAACCTGCTAATAACCCCAGGATTTCTCCTTCTGAGTTTCTGATCACTGCTCCCCATCCTGCTGATCCCGAGTTGCCTTTGGCTACTCCATCGAAGTTGATTTTAATGAAGGGGGCACAAGGGGGGGACCAAGTGACAGGGCTAGTTTGGGGGGGTTTGTTGGTTTGCAGGGTTGAGTCATTGAAAGGGAGGGGCTTCCAATGCTGGAGGATACATTGCTCCTCGGGGGTGCAATTTAGGTCCTCCTTTGTCCAGGGCTTGCACCTGGTTGTTTCTTTGATTAGCGAGCTAATAGTCTCCCAAGTATTCTCTGGCAGGGAGGCCTGCGAGTGGAAAATCCTTCTGTTTCTTTCCTTCCAGAGATGCCAGAGGATGAATCCGGGTAGAAGCTGCCAGATGTGATTTAGAAGCATGCTTTTGTAGGATATGCGGTCCCAGTGTTCTATTGTGTCATTGACACTGTTTCGGTATTGCCCAGACTTACGCATGATTTGCGCACTCTGATCCCATACGCTCTGGCTGTAGCGGCATCCATTGAAGAGATGTTCTTTGGTTTCTTTGTGTTGTTGGCAAAGCACGCAGCGAGAGGGTCCGATGAAGCCGCGTTTGCGGAGATTGTCCCAAGTTAGGGCCCTGTTGTGCACCACTAGCCATAGGAAAGTTGAGACCTTAGGCCAGAGAGCAGAGTCCCAGATTCTGTTCCAGATGGGCTGGTTGTCTTCGCCTTGGTGGTGGCTGTAGATGGCGTATGCTTCCTTTATCGTGAAGGTCCCAGCTGTGGAGTACCCCCATCTCAGGATGTCCGGTTCCCCTCTTGTTTGAATTTTCCGTCGTTTGGCTTGGGTACGCCAGCTTCCCAAGCTGAGATTTTCAGGGACGCCCAGGTCTTGGTGTGATACTTTCCATTGACGCCAATATGGGTGCTGCCCTTGTGGTTTCCAAAGATCCTTGACCTTTAGGGAGGCGTGCGGGTCAATGGTTTCCTTCAGGGTGTCGAGGTCCTCGATTCCATTCAGTGGCTTGAATTGCTGCCAGGAGTCATGCCAAAACATAGCACTCTCTCCATCTCTGACCTCCAAGAAGGCGTGATTCTGAATCAGGGTGCGGTTTTGCCAAGCGGTGTTCCGGATGTTGGATCCTTGAATTTTGGTGTTGTGCCTGATTAGTTGGTTGACAGACGTTAATGGGGCATATTTGTGTCTCCACATTAGTGCCCACGCCGCTGTGGGAGTTTTCAGCCATCGCCACCAGATTTTAGCTCCCATGACTTGATTGAGTTTCCCTAGGTCCCGGAGGCCTAATCCTCCTTGAATTTTTGGCATGCAGGTTTTGTCCCAACTCACTAGGGCCCACTTATTGTTCGGTTGGTGACCGTGCCAGAGGAAATTGCGTTGCAAGTTTTTGATGGATTTTATGACATACTTTGGAGCTGCTAGGACCGTGAAGAGATAGGTGGGGAGGGCCTGCAGGACTGACTTTAGAAGGACGAGCCGGGAGGCTATGTTGAGAGGTCTGGAAGTCCAATTGCTAAGTCTATTGGAAATGGAAAGGAGAAGGCTGTCCCAGGAGATGGATCTGGCAGCAGCACCCGTGAGGGGGACACCTAGGTAGTTGGACGGAAGGGAGCTCCTTGGTATGCCTAGGAGTCTGGATACGTGTGCTTGGACTGGGGTAGGGGTATTGAAGAAGTAGAGTTTGGACTTTTTGAGGTTTAGAGACATGTCGGAGGCTTCCGAAAAGTCAGAGAGGATGGATTTGAGTGCACAGGCTTCCCGTGCTGAGGGGGAGTTGAGAAGGAGCGTGTCATCTATGAATTGGTTGTGGGAGAGGGCTGGATGAAGATTGTGGAGAGGTAGTCCCTTGAGGGAGCCATTTGAGAGTGCCGCTGTGATGGATCTGCCCAGGCCTTCCTCCATGAGCACGAACAAAAAGGGTGAGAGGGGATCCCCCTGTCGGATGCCACGGGAAGGTGAGAAGGGCCTGGAAGGAACTCCATTGACCAAGATGGAGAAGAAGGTGGAGGAGACAAGATTGAGGATCCATTTGACCCAGCCCTGATCGAAGCCAAAGGAGTCAAGGATGGCTTTGAGATACTGCCAGCTGGCTCTATCAAATGCTTTAGAGAGGTCCAATTTTATTAACATACCTGGGGTTTTGGTGGTTTTAAGAGAGTGGATGACTTTGTGCGCCAGAATGATGTTGTCCATAATTTGCCTTCCTTCTACGTACCTGGCCTGTTCTTTGGAGATGACATGCGTCATGATGGGTTTCAGTCTATTGGCTATAACCTTCGTGATGATCTTGTAGACGACGTTGTAGAGGGCTATGGGTCTAAAGTTCTTAGGATTGGTGACTCGCTCTTCTTTTGGAATGAGAGTGAGGAAGGTCGCGTTTAGAGCGGGAAGAACCACGCCCGAGGTTCGCGATTCCTCTACCACTTCCCAAATGTCTCTTTTTATCAGATCCCAGCAATAATGGAAGAAGTCTATGGTGAACCCATCCGGTCCCGGTGCCTTGCCTGGGGGCATGTCCTTTACTGCCTGATCCACTTCCTCCTGGGTGATGGGCCTAGTGAGGGCGACATTTTGCTCCGGGGTTACTAAGGTCGGTATGTGTCTTGTGACTCTTTGTATGGCTTATGTTCTATTCTCCTGGATTTCCGTTAGGAGGTCCCGATAGAAGTTGACTAGCTCTGTTTCTATTTCGGAGTGCTCTCTGATTATGTCGCCTTGCCCATTTTCTAAGTGAGTGATCCTGTTGACATGCCATCGGTGCATCACTGTCCTATGAAAGAATTTGGTGTTCCGCTCCCCTTCTTTGAGCCATTGTACTCGAGACTTCTGCTTCCATAGAATCTCCTCCTGCTTTCTTCTTTCTTCTAATTGTCCTCGGAGCATTTCTTCCTCTTTCATTAGGTCATCGGTTCTGGCCCCAGCGATGAAGGTTCTCTGAATCGCCTCTAACTGGATTTCTATGTCTTGAATGTTGTGGAAGATGTCTCCGAAATAGTTCTTGTTCCATTGCTTCAGCAGCTGCTTGAAGTTATTGAGTCTCTGCTGAAATCTGTACATGCTCGAACCATGATCTATTTCCGCCTGCGCCCACCAGTCCTTAGCTAGGTGATGGAAGTCTGGATGAAGGAGCTAGAATTTCTCAAAGCGGAAGGGCTTGAATCTGGGTGTGGTTTCAATGTTCATGCTAAGGATCAACGTCCAGTGGTCTGAGCCGACTCTTGGTAGGATGAGGCTTTCCAGCTGGGAGCCTGACTCCATTAGTGCCTTTGAGACCAGGAAGTAGTCCAGTCGGCAGGTTATGTGCTGGGCACCCGATCTGCGGTTCGACCATGTGAAGGTGCCATTGTTATTTTCTATATCTACTAACTTGAGATGATCAATGAGAGTTTTGAACTTACCACTGTCTTGCTCCAGTTTTTTGGTGCCTCCTATTTTTTCCTCTAGCGAGAGGATCATGTTGAAGTCCCCTCCTAAGACCCAGTTGCGCGTGGTCACCAGGGTTTTGATGAGTTCCAGCCTCTGCATGAGTTTGTCTTTTTCTTGTTGACTATGAGGGCCATAGACATTCGTGATGTCCCCCTCCTGGTTCGAGCCGATGATCTTGAAGTGCGTCGTTATCGTGCCCACTGTTGAAAAGGGGTTGTGGATGCTGACGCTGGCAGGGTTCCAGAGGATGGCCAACCCTCCTGAGGCCCCTGCAGAGTCTGTTGATATGAAGTTGCAATCTCGCCAGATTCGCTGAAATATGGTTTCAGCTTCTGCTCCTGCACATTTGGTTTCCTGTAGTAAGAGCATGTCTGGATTCTTGGATTTTATGCATTCTCTGAGGGTCCTTTGTTTAGACCGACCATTAATTCCTCTTATGTTCCAAGTGAGGATTTTCATCATTGGGTTGGTGTCGGGGTTTGGAGATAAACCTCCGAGATCTTGTGGATCTGCCCAGAATTTATCATGAGGTTGCCTGCTTCCCTGATCAGTTGTTGCACTGTTTTGCGGCCTCTTCTCTTGTTTTCTCGAAGAATATTTTTCAAGCCGGAGTGCGTGTCCGTGGCTATGCCTAGCCGTGTTGTGGATCCCGCGGAGGAGTTGAGGAAAAATTTGTGCACCTTGCGCAACTGCTCTTCAGGAAGGGTTTGCAAGTCTTTCTGGTTCAGGGCTTCTTCCAGCTTTTCCAGATCAATGCCCGCAAGATCTCTTTCGTCCAGCTGCATTGGGGTGTCTCCATCTCCCTCTCCCCTATCCTCCATGTGTGCTTCCTGTCCTTGGGGAGGGTTGGAGTTTGTATATTTTCTGGTGCTTTCTGCAAATTTTTATGTGGATCTTGGATTTCCTCTTCCTATGGCAGGTGATTCAGGATCTCGTAGGAGTTTCTTGTTGTGATTCTTTGCTTTTGCCCTTGGATTTGCCTCCTTGGTGGGTTTCGCTTCTTTGGCGCCACCGTGATGAATCCATCCTTTTGTGCTGGCTCGTCTGTCTTAGCAGTTGTTCTAGTGAGGGGGCAGTCTTTGTAGAGGTGCCCATGCTCGTGGCATCTCCTGCAGCGAAAGGGAATGTGCTCATAGTTCATGGTTTGCTGCCAGTCCTTGTCCTGGTATTCCAGAGTTACTGAGCCGGGAAGCGCTTTTGAGATGTTCATATAGACGCAGATCCTGGCGTAGGAGGTGTATTTTCTTTGTCTGGTGGCCTCTGACGCTCTTACGTACTACCCTAGGGTATTTCAGATGCTCATTAGGATCTCCTCCAACCAGAACTCTTGTGGCAAAGAGTATAAGCGGATCCATACTGGGGCCATGGTGAAGTCTTCTTTGTCAGGGCTGAATCTCTCGGTCCAAAATCGTAGGAAAAGCCCGGCTGAGTTGAAGAAGTATGGCCCATTTTCGAATATCCTATCTTTATCCTCTAGGTTGTACAGGATGATTGTGAAGAAGCCCTTGGAGCTGAGCTGCACTTCGTAATCCCCTTTGGGGTTCCACCAGTGTTTGATCCACTTATGAAGATCCCGTTCTGAGGGCCAGAGCCCCAAGAATTTTCCTATGAGGGAATGTTCTTTCATAAACTTTGTGTGTTCTCCTACCCTAGTGGAGCTAATAATATATCTTGGTGCTTTTTCCAGTTGGGGTATGCATTTACCTGGTTCCCAACCTCGATGTGGCTTCGTCTGGGAGGTTCCGGCTTCAGCTTCCGTGTCCATTTCCTTCCTGAGACCATGTTCTCTGGCTAGGAGTTGCTCGCGTACTTGTTGGGGCGGCTCGAAGGCTGGCCTCTTCGCGCACTTGTCAGATCGGTCGTTGGCGGCGATATTGTTGTATGAGGGGGGTTGCCCCCTCCCCTCCGTTCCCATTTTGATGTGTCAGAAGTGCCGGGCCTGGGTTCTGCTACAGAGCGCGCGCCGCGCGGAGGCTTTGGGTGTAAGCATCTACTGCCTGCGGCTGGAGGATCCAAGATTTGAAAGTTGTTAAGTGATTCATAGAAAACGTTTTGTTTTTAAAAATATATTGTTATGTAATAAAGATTTAAAAGTTGCTTCGTGATTTATAGAAAATTTTAAAATGTAAGAAGGTTTAAAATATTGAAGCTATGCAAGACTGGGTGAGGCCAGTCTTGCATAGCTTCAATATTTTTAGGATCCACCCCGACGTCGGACTTTCCAACAAGATAACCCAAGTTCTCGACTTCTGAGGCGCCAAAAGCACATTTAGATTGTTTCATGAAAAGCTGGTGTTGAGAGAGTAGATGGAGAACTCGATCCACATGAGAAAGATGGTTTGTCTAGGTTTTTCT
>ML800123.1:137395-156824 GCA_009831015.1 Picea engelmannii
GGGAGGGAGAGGGAGAGGGAGATAAAGAGGGGGGTAGAGAGAGGGATAGTGAGAGGAAGGGAAGCAGAGAGGGAGATATAAAAGGGGGGGTAGAGAGAGAGAGTGAGAGGAAGTGGGGGGGATATAGAGGGAGATAGAGAGGGGGAAATAGAGAGGGAAAGAGGGGCAGAGAGAGTGAGAGTGAGACTAACAACGAGGAGATAGAGAAAGGGTGGGAGAGAGGTGGAAGAGAGAGGGGGGCGTAATAGGGGAGGGTGGAACAAAGGGGCAGAGAGAGAGAGAGAGAGAGTGGGTGTGACAGTCTGAGGCATGTCAAGGCAAGGTCTAGATCTAGGTCTTTCCATGCCTTGTGATGTCTGTCTTGCCATGTCTAGGTATTACCATGTATAGGAGTGTGAGGGAGAGAGAGGGAGACTGACAGGGGGGTAGAGAGTGAGAGTGAGAGGGATATAGAGAGGCAGGGGGGGGAGAGAGACGAGGGAATGAATTATAAGAGAAAGTGCGTGTTATTATGAACACGCACATGTTCTTTTGAATTCAATTTTTTTTGGGCGGGATTGATAATGTGTATGCTGACTTGGTTGGCTCGGATTTAGGTTCGAGATGACAAACCTAGTGGTTCAGTCTACAAATTGATAAAAAAAATCCATTTTTGTGAATACCCCTCTATATCTCTATCTTTGGCATTATTTTTTATAGGTTAAGCAATTCAGTTGTTGACGAAACTATAGACATAGATAGAGTCGACTATGCAGATTCCAAATATATAATTTTTTTTTAAATTAATATTGTTTACCATTTTTAATATATTTTTGTTTTCACATATATCAAAATCTTAGAATACATACCTCTCTTATCTCTGCTATAAATTTTTGCTGGCTTAACCATTTCTCGAATGAGTTATATGCGATACTAGAGGAAATCGATACCTACAATCTAAAAAAATAAATAAGTTGTTTTGATCATGTTGAGACCCTCTTATCCTTCACTAACAAAAGACGTTGTAATTTCAAGCATATGTTGACTTGGATAATTTAAAAAAAAATAAAAAAATTAATATTAAAAATTTCAAAAAAATACACGACACAAGAAAAATGGGTTCTCTACAAGTATACAAGTTTTTGGAACGAAATTCCATCATTAAGGTACTCAACACCTACACGAACAAAAACATATACCTTATATTTTGTTGGAAAAATAAGATACCACTCTTAGAAAAAATCAAATTTGACATAGTTATTCACAATTTTTATGAATAAAGTTGTATATTTGGAAAACTAATTCAATTTCCTAAGTTTCATCTTCTTACACCATATTCAAATTCATTGTAAAAGCACCTTGAATAATCCCTCCAAGTTAACAAATTGTTGTTTTTCCAGATTTATATTGTCACTAACCTATCATGAGTGACCATCATTAACTTGCACTCACCCTTAATCCCAAATTAATATCTTCCAAAACAAAACCATCTTACTATTTAATAAATCTTTGAAAATTGTTATGAATATTAGATAAATCATAAATCTTTTTAAGATATGAAAGTTTATCTTATTTTCTAAAGACTTTTTTTTTTTTATTATTAGAATTTTGTAATTATTTATATTAATGACTTTTAGCCATCAACATTTTTTTAAAAATATTGTTTCTATTATCCTTGTTTAAACCCATTAAGAAAAAGTTGGCTTTGCTTTTGTGAAAGATCTAATACTTTTCATTTTGAGAATTTTCTTCCATTCGAACTTTATGACCATGTTGAGAGCGAAAATTAAAGCGATTCGACAAGAACGTTGAAATATGAAAACATGTGAATAGATAACCTTTCCTTGAAGCCCACTAATGTCTTGTCTTTAAAAACATCTTGTTTTGTAATGGGGTTTTTCAAGTTGTTAGCAATATTAGGAAATATATGAAGTTTTTTTTTTTTGGGAAAGTGGAAGAAGTTTTTTTTTGGGAAAGTGGAAGAGTTTATTTTGCTTTTTAAGAGAAAAGAGTTTTTTATTTTCATCAAAATTTTTAATTATTTTAATTATTAATTTTTAATAATTAATAAGAAGATTTTTTTGATAATTTTCTTAAAAATGTTGGAAATTTAAGTTTTTTAAATCTAATATGAAATAATTAACTTTATTTTTTTATTGTTTTAAAGATTGAATATTTCTCTATATTAAAACTTTTTACTATTATAATTTATGATATTGTTAATAATGAAAATTAGAGTCATGTAATAAGAATATTGAAATATGAAAACAAGTTAATTGGTAATCTTTTCCAAATTAGTATTTTGTTTTTAAAAATATTTTATTATATAATAAAGGTTTGAAAGTTTTTAAGCATATTAGTTGATTCATCAAAACTTCCTTCCATTAAAATTTATGACATTGTTAATAGATAAAATTGAAACTATGTGATCAGAATATTGAAATATTAAAATGAATGAACTTTTAACTTTTATGTGAAGTATACATTTCAAATTAGTGTTTTGTTTTTAAAAATATTTTGTTATATAATAAAGATTTTAATGATAAGTATACAATCTAAATTAAATTAGTGTCTTGTTTAAAAAATATCTTGTTATATAATAAAGATTTGAAAGTTGCTACGTGATTCATAGAAAACATTTTGTTTTTAAAAATATATTGTTATGTAATAAAAATTTAAAAGTTGCTTTAGAAATTTTTAAAATATAAGAATTTTTTTTATTAAATTAGAATTTTGTAATTAATAATATTAATAATTTTTAACAATTAACAATAAAAAAAAATTGATTTCATTTTTAAAATATTTATCATTTTACTAACTTTTATAATCTCTTCACTCAACAAAACTATGATGATTTTGAAAAACCTCTTTTAAGATTTAATTAAACCAATTCCATAGTCACCTTAATCATTGTCATAAATTTATAAATTTTAATAAATTAAAATAAATTATTTATATTTTTTTAATTTTCCTTCAAAAACTTTTTAAAATAAAACATTTATAAATTTTAACGAATTAAAAAAATATATTTTTCCAAAATTTTAAATTTCTTTATATTTACTTCATTTTCATCCATTTTTATCTAAAACCTTGATTTTCTTTATTAAAATTTCATGACTTTGTTGAGAGTAAACATTATGCTTATATAACATGAATGCTGAAATATAAAAAAGAAAGTGAATTGATCACCTTTCCTTGAACTTTCATTTATTAAAATTCTATGACGTTGTGGAGAGCGAACATTACAGTGATGTAACAATAATGTTGAAATATCGAAACACGTGAATGGATAACATTTCCCTGAAGTTGCCTTTAATGGTGATTACAGAACCCAAGCCCACCACTCGAAGCCTCTGACATTGACGAAATTTCATAAATCGACAAATCTCAGCAACTGTTGGATAAAAAGACAAATATTAATAACCACCATTATTAATCTCGTGGAGTTTGACACAGCCAAACAAGATTCTGAGAACCTGACTAATAATATTGGGGAGTTTGAGACAGCCATACATGATTCTCAGAACCTGACTAATAATTTTGTGGAGTTTGTGACAGCCAAAAATGATTCTCAGAACCTGACTAATAATTTTGTGGAGTTTGTGACAGCCATACATGATTCTCAGGACCTGGCTTTTCAGCGATGCACGCCCAATCTTTGTCATTGTAGCCGAATATTAATACCAAGTCAAAATAAGCCACTGAAATTTGAGACAAAGCTAAACATCATGCTCAGGAGTCACGGCCAAACTTTCGAGAGACAGAGACGTGCGCGCCAAAGCAAAGAAAAGACGTTTCAGGCAAAGATCCTTCAGAAGGTACAAACCAAAATAAAGTAAAATTCGAGAAAACCATATTCTAAAACCAAATTTGCTCCCATGCCCAGCAATATTAGTCCATAATCTTGACTACAAGCAGATAATTTTATTTTGGCTTAACGCAAAACATGACGATAGAAACATTGGGGAGCTCCCTATATATTAGGTCAGCTCAACTCCATCAGAAATCGACGCCATTACCATATACAGAGAGAACAGAATGGCAGAAAACGAAGAAAATGGAGGAGAATCATCTCAACTCAGTCAGAAATCGACGCCATTGCCATATACAGAGAGAACAGAATGGCAGAAAACGAAGAAAATGGAGGAGAGGACACTGTGAATATAACTAAGCAGTGCGGTAGCAAACAGTGACGCCATATCCCATGAAGAGGGTGGCAACCTCCAGGTTGGGGTCGTTGGCTACCATGGCGTTGATGGCCTTGATCCCCTCAAGAGAAGTCCGCATGTAATCATTCTTCAGCAGGTTGTGGGGATCCTTCCCTCCCACCAGACCAAACCACAAGGTGTCGTCGTCAATTATCACACCCCCCACGCGCACCAGCTTCATCAGCCGTGGATGGTAGTTCACGTAGTTCACTTTGTCTGCGTCCACGAATGCAAAGTCGAAGCAATCCTTCTCCCCCTTCACACAAACATTTTTTTTTTTGATAAATTCAGGAAAAGTCTGGTTTTTTATACTATTCTACTAGAGGTATCATATGAGTTTCCAGTGTTAGAGAATTTAGGGTTTTTATTTGCTGGATTTCAGATAGGGATCTTTTTTTACCCAATGTCTTTAAAAAGTGAATATGAATTTAGAATTAATATCTTAAAAGTGAAAGTACATTGAAAATAAAATATTAGAAAATAAAGATTATAAAACCAATTTTAATAAAAATATAAGATAAAAGAAACCATTATTAAATTTACATTAATAACAAATACTCCTTTAACTTATTATAAAAAGTTCTAAATACTGTGGGTTAGAAAATGTCTATTTTTGGAGTTAACACTTCGCTCATCATCAGGGACATAAAAATCTCTTACAGAGTTTTTATGTTTTTGATGATGGGTGGAGTGTCCACTCCAAACTTGGGACGTTTTCTGACACACAGTTTTTTTCAAAAAATTTCTAAGCATTATGACTAATTGTGAAAACTAATGATTTATTATATAAATATAAATCCAATCATTTTAATATAAATTCAATTAGGGACATAAAAAGTTTGAACTGTGTGTTAGTAAAAGTCTATGTTTGGAGTCAACACTCCACTCATCATCAGGGACATACAAATCTCTCAAAGAGCTTTTTATGTCCCTGATGATGGGTGGAGTTAGTTATAATGCTTAGAAAATTTCTGAACCCTGTGTCAGAAAACATCTCAAGTTTGGAGTGGACACTCCACTCATCATCAGGGACATACAAATCTCTTAAAGAGCTTTTTATGTCCCTGATGATGGGTGGAGTGTCCACTCCAAACTTGAGATGTTTTCTGACACAGGGTTCAGAAATTTTCTAAGCATTATAACTAACTATGAAAATTGATGAATTATTATATAAATATAAATCCGATGAAGTTTTTTTTTCCAAAAAAATTCTTATTTCCTAATAAAATTTAAGGATAGTTATTTTCATTATTTATTAATGACAAAATTATAATAAATTTTTAACTTTCAAAAAAACAAAATTAATCTAAACCACATTTTATAATTGATTTGAGATTTCCGTGGTGAGAATAATTAACAGAATTTATCATAAAGTCCACAATAATCATGTAATTTTGTCGAAGTTTAGAATCTTCAACTAATCTTCTCGCTTTGATGTTTGATGTTTTGAAACAAGGAACGGTGTGTTAGTTAAGGCCAATAGGTAAAGGTGCTTATTAGTCCCTGCCCCGTGATTTCAATTTTTTTGATTGATTTAGAAATTATGATGGGACTTAATAGCCTCTGTTTGATTTATTATCTGTATTTTTCTGAAAAAATAAATGGTTTAAATAATACATAATTAGCGTTAGCGTCCACACTTACAGTGATATGGATGATATGACTTTTTTCTATTTTTCATTGATCACAGTCTTGAGTTCAGAGTGGAAGATAATTTCCTCCAAGATATAGCATCTAGTGAGGTAAAGGAAAAGTAAATTTTGTAAAAACTCATATTTTAGCTTTGAAGATCTTTATAAAGCCACGCTTCCTCCTATTGAATATGTTTGCAGGTGGAGGAAAACATACCTGTAAGATAGATATGTCCAACTATTTCTCTCCAGTGACGCTCTTCGATTCCTTATGTAATTTTTTTAGATAGTCAGAGCTATGGACAGAGGTTGCTTATGAAAAGTGTTATCCCCTGCCCAGGCTATCTACTATTATCTCCATCCCGGCCCAAAAACTACAAGGTATGTTAAATACAATTCATATTATATACTCATTTGTTGTATATTTACACCGAAAGGCGTATGCCTATTGATAATGGGTGGATTTAATAGGGGTTTAGTGCTTAATAAAATTTTTATGGACATGATTAAATATGGCTGGAATATTCTTAGTAGTCACACAAAATAAATCGCTGTGATTTCAATCATTAACTTTCTAGTTATTATAAAGACATCCTTTTATGTGTTTACTTTTTTACATTTACCTAATCATATTTAAAAATTACTTTGATAGCTAACTGATTGTCACTTAAGTGTTTAACATAAATTAAAATATTAACACCAGATAAATGAAGCTCAACCGTTTCATCTTATCAGCCTTTCGACGTTCACCAGCAGCTATTTAACTACTGTGCTAGTTAAGAATGATTAGAATACGCATTTAAAACAGATAATCGTAGTTGTATCCTAGAAGCATGATCGGTTATACAAAGTTGTTTTCATCAGTAATTTTGTTGATTAAATTCATTGAAATTACTAGTTAATAATATTGTTTGAAAAAAAAAAAAAAAAAACTTACCTTGTCATGGTGGGTGAACTTATTATTCAAAATAATAATTGGAGTGGAAGTCATGATTGCATCGATGAGCCCATCTAGACAGTTAGAGAGAGAGCAGTGATTAACCTAGATGTGGCTTCATCTAAAAATTGAAACACCATTTCCATCACAGATTGTCCTCCACCCATAATGCACTTGGGAGCTCCCAACCATGGCATTCCCCATAAGCCTGCAGTCATGGATTTTTCTATGTCAATGTATATTGTACCCTTATTCATGGCCACCTAGTCCCTGACATGATAAGCCATGTTGATACAATATAGTTTGTGCTAGTGAATTCAAACAACGCTAAAATGAAGGCATTGATTGATGGAATGAAATGGAGTGATTCCATGCTTACTTGCGTATTCAGGGCCAGGTAGCCAAAGGTGTCGGCAAGCCTGGTTTCGATAGAGAATTTTTCGTTGGAGGGCAGTTTGACCAACCCGAAAACGGAGACCTTGGCCCGCATGTTGTCGCCCAGAAGGATATTGGGGGGCTTGAGATCTCTGTGAATGAAGCTTGTATATACAAGGATGTGCAGGTACTCAACCACGTGGACGACATCGAGGGAAATGTTGAGCCTCTGTTTCCATTCCAACGGCCTCCGCCCATTTAAACAGATTCATGCTCAACGGCCCCTGGGGCATATACTCGTACATCAACATATTCTCCCCACCGTCGATACAGTGACCGAGGAGACCCACGAGGTGCTAGTGTCGAACCTTGGTAAGGATGGCGATCTCTGCCTGGAATTCGCTCAACCCCTTGTTGCTCACCTTTGCGACCTTTATCCACTTCACGACAATCTTGGTGCCGTCGTGCAGCTCCGCTCTGTATACCACCCTCAACCCGCCCCACCCCAATATGGATCGATATCACCATGCTGCAGTGGATCTAGAAAAT
Source organism: Picea engelmannii (assembly GCA_009831015.1). NCBI lineage: Eukaryota > Viridiplantae > Streptophyta > Pinopsida > Pinales > Pinaceae > Picea > Picea engelmannii. Next base: position 145,075 of record ML800123.1, read on the forward strand.
GTGACTATCGTTGGGTCCTAACAGCCCCAGATATATATAACTTTATTTATTTATTTAATTTTATAAATTGCATCCCGAGCTGGGTGTCAAATTCTAAACAATTCAATTCATAAGGTTTCTTAAAGTTTTATTGAACTAAGTAACCTGTCCTCACAATAATTTAATATTTTATTTGAATTCCAATGTGGCTCTCACAATTGCATGATTAAAATAAGTTTCCCTTCAGAAGATTTAATATTACAGTTCTCTTACTTTCAGTGACTGACATATTAAAAAAATTCAATTAAACCCTTGAATGCAGCGTTATATATATATATATATATATATATATATATATATATATTATTGCACAGATCACCACGATAAACTCAATCCCGCAATGATGCCCCATCATTGCTCAAAACGTGTACCGTTACTTTAACAAACGTGCCCTTTTAACGTAAGAATATTTCTGAAAGGCATTTCAGTGAATATTGTGACAGGTATTTCAGTGTATTCTACATTTTATACTTGTCCAATAAGTTAGTTTAATTAGTTGTTGTAGTTAACTGTTAATAGATAATTAATTCAAATCCTTTAATGTATTTGGTTTGAATCTCTTTACATGAGGTGTATAAGGTCTATTTACTAGCAATTTTTTAAATATACAATAATAATATCAATATTAAAATTTTAAAATTATATAAACTAAATTAAATTATATAGTAATTTTTTTATTTTTTTAAGTAATTTATAATATGATTAACTTAGTTTTTAAAAAAGTTAAGTGATATATTTTTGAATATTTCATATCTAATCATAATAATTAAAAATATACAAAGTTTATCTGAATTTGTGCAAGTAGCTTAACATCTTTATATCTCATTATAACAATTAAAAATATACAAAGTTCATTTGAATTTGTGCAACTAGCTTAACGTCTTTATTTTAAACACAAATTTGATATAATTATCCAACAATTCCATAATATTTTGAGTAAGAAGATCAAATATTAACTGTCAGTGTTTAAACCAATTCACAAAGCAGTTATTTTGATAGTTGGTAAGGAAGTGAGAACATTAAAAACAATTGGAAGTAAAATTATACAAATAATAAAAATTGTTGTTTTTTTTTTTTAAATTATTTACATTATTTTCTCGAATTGTTCAACAAGTTCAACAAGGCGGGAAACATGGAGCAGAGTGGATTATGGAAGCTCTAGTGGTGGAAACTATTTTCCCTTTTGTGGAGTTGCTCTCCTTCCTTAGCAAGGAATCATTTTGGGATCCAAAGAAAGCACACTCCTCCCCCTCTTTCTCAAAAGGATTCCTAGAGAAGGTTAATGATAGATTATAGATTGTAGTGAACCAAATGAAGGTTGGAAAGCCTCTCACAAAGCTAAAACACAATAGTCTAATATGTAAATTTATGGGGTTTTAGAGAAGGTGAATGACAGATTATAGATTGTAGTGAACCAAATGAAGGTTGGAAAGTCTCTCACAAAGCTGAAATACAATGGTCTAATATGTAAATTTATGGGGTTTTATTCATCCGTAAAATCCTTTTGGGTTGGTGGAAACCAAAATGGACAATCAAGTAGTCCTTGTTAGGTCGTGGCTCTTTTTTCGTAGTTTTTGACTCAAATCAAGGAAGATAAATGGTTTTTGACTTAGCTCCCTGGTTCTTTAACCAAATTGCATTTTTCATGCACCAATGGTCAACAAGGTTTGATCATTGCATGTAGACACCCTCAACTACCCGAGTATGGGTAAGACTTTCCTTCTTACCTTTTAAGTTATAGAATGATTATTGGGGACAATAGGGTCTTTTATCAAATCTTCATATATTACACAAAAAGGGAAATACCTATCTTAGAATTTGCTTCAATCTAGATCTTAGTATGATTATCCATGAATCCTTGGTTTTCAAGCTAAGGGAAAGATCCTTTCACAAACCATAAACTATGGAACAATCTCATTTAAGTGTTGAGGGTGGGTGCCATGAGTATGGTCATATCGAAAATAAATGTCCTTCAAAATCCCCAAAATAGGAATATTTGTAGAAATGGGGGAAAATAAGTGTTGTGTTGTTAAGTGTCTACGTATATCAAATGTCAATGGTCTAATTTTGGCCTTTTATAAACCTCGATGGTGGTCTTCACTCTCGACAAAAATAGTCTCTTATGTCGGTGTTCCTTAGGTAGTGGGGGTAGATTTTAATTTGATTATAGGATCCCACGAAAATAAGGATGCATCCAAGGGGATCATCGTGTTTGACTTTTTGACTTCAAATTCCCTAATTGATGTAAGTCCAAATATTGGCAAATTCATGTGGAATAATCACAAGAATAGTTACATAGGGTTTATTATGGAAATATTGGGCATGTTTATAATTTATGAGGATTGGCTAGAAGAGAGTGTTTTGTGAATCCCTATATTCATCAACGGGGGCCTCTTTGGATCATTCAATATTTAATTTTCTTTGGATCATTCAATAGTTAATTTGGATCCTAGCCGAGAAGGAAAACAACATAAAATCCCTCTCCACTTTGAATCTATGTGGTGGGACAATGCAAAGCTCCCAACTCAAATAGCAAATAGGTGGGAAAATGACCCAATCCCTTGGGGATCCAAAATGTTTCTCTTTCATAAGAAGTTGCAAAACTTAAAAGAAAAAATAAAGGTGTGGAACAAGGACATCTTTGGCAGCATTTTTAAAGAAAATATGACTCTCAAAGGGGAAACACAATGTACCCAAGAAGCTATTTAGCGAGAAGGATTGACCCCAAATTTAAAAATCAAAGAATCAACATTGGTTGGGAAGTTGGATAAGGTCTAATACATAGAACAAGTATCTTGTACAGATAAATCTGCAAATCATTAGCTTAAGGAGGCAACATTCCAAGTTTTTCCATAGGGAAAATCTTTAATAAAGGTCCCAAAATAGAATTTCAAAGATGATTTCTAAGAAGGGCCCTAGAGCGAATCAATCACAAAGAATTCTATTATAGATCTCACCTCCTTTTCAAGACCTTGCTTAGAGATCCAGGCCACAAAGAATCAAAAGAAGGGGATGCAATTTTGGGGTGTAGCCTTGAACATGTAAATGAGGACATTGTTAACGCTTTGCTTGACACTATCTCAATGGAAAAATTGTACGAGGTTGTGTGATCCGGATTTTATGAGCAGAATGAAATGAATACAGATTATTAAAAAATGCTTAACACAAAATAACAAAGACACAGTAAAACTGGTTTTCTATTCAATAAGGAAATAAGTTGAAAATGTAAAATGCAGTGGAAAACAAGCTTGTTGGAATGGTGGCAGCTTATCTCTGAGAAGAGATGTGACGGTTGTGCTCATTCGTAAGAAGAAGGTTACAATGAGGCTCTGAAGGCCTTTTAAAATAAACAAGAATTTCAAAAACCCTAGACATTCAAAAACCTAACCCTAGGAGATGAAGCGCCAAAAGTCATGTGGGCCCCATTTGGGTAAGTTAGTATATCAACTTCCTGGGGTCGTAACTTTTGCATACGATCTTCATTTTAGGCACACGATATCTCGTTGGAAAGGTGTAATTGAGAAGAACAATTTTTGATTGGCCTAGGTAAGTTCCTTTAGCAGTCAACTGTGCCCCAAATCCCCAAAAAACGTCGTTTAGGGCCTCAAAACGACCCCGAAAGTTTGGAACCCAAAAAACTTTCGAAAAACTGCCAAGGTGGAAAATTGTTTTTCGAGCCAGTGGAATAGGTGGGTGGCCACCGATATCCACCTGGATCAATCCTCCCTCCTTAGGAGGCAATGGTCTCCATTGTGTTGAGTTCCCCCATCAGATGAGGAAATTTTTACTGAATTTTGCCCTGGGTGAGTCACTTGCCTTGGTGCAGGAGTTGCCTTGCTTTGACGACTCAATACAGTTGGATCCTCTGTTGTCGAGTGCCCTTGATCTGTGTGTCCACAATATGATCACTGGATGTCTATTGCATGTAGTCAGGGTTGAGCTCTGTTGGTGTCAACTGCTCTGCTATCTCTGAGGTGTCCAATAATGGTGGGAAATATGGTTGAAGGAGATACATGTTGAAGATTGGAAGGTGGGGATGTTGAGCTCAAAAGCATTGTCACCCACATCCTTGGTGATGGTGTACGGCCCATAAAGGAGTGGGTGAATCTTTCTATGGGGCCATGTAAGGCGTTCTTTCTGCAAATGCAACCAAACTTTGTCACCCACTTGAAACTTATGTGGCACTTGATGTTGATCATGGTGTTACTTGTACTTGGAATTAGACTTCTATAGAATATCCTAAACCTATTGGTAGATGTGCTGGATCCGATCAATGAATCGGGTGGTTTTTTCATCTTTTGGTGGAGCAGGGGACAAGTCAACCGAGGTGGTCGCCAGGGGTAGTGCAACATCCATGGGTCCCAATGGATGGAATCCCAACCCCACCTGAAAGGGGTTGTGGCCATTTGAGCTATGAAAGGCTCGATTGTAGCTATGTTGGACATAGGGAAGACTCTCATCCCATGTGAGGGGGTGTTTTGAATTGTACGTGTGTAGGATATGTACGATGATCCGATTGACGACCTCAGTTTGGCCATCTGTCTGGGGGTGGAAGGAAGTAGATTTGGTGAGCTTGGTATCCAATAGTGACCATAGGCTCGACCAGAATGAGCTAAGGAACCGACTGTCACGGTCCGAGATAATAGTTTGCGGGATCCCAAAATGTACCCATACTCGTTCAAAGAAGAGCTTGGCAGTGGCTTCTGCTGTGATATTATTCTTGAAGGCAACTAGTATCGCCATCTTGGAAAAGCGATCAACAACCACAAAAACACATTCATTTCCCCTCCTGGTGGACAGGAGGCCTGACATGTAGTCCATTGAGATGGATTCCTAGGGCCTATTAGGGGTAGGCAGAGGGGTGTACAGGCCCTATTTCTTAGTGGTCGGTTCGGAAATAGCGCAGGTGATGCAGGACCTGATATACTTACCGACATCATGTCGAAGTTTCGGCCAGTTTAGATGTTTCTGCAACACTTCCACTATCTTTTCAACGCCAAAGTGTCCTACCACCCAACTATAGTGAGCTTCCTAAATCAGCTTCACGCGCTCGCTTGATGGAATGCAGAGATGGACCAAATGACACAACAACCCGTCCTGAAGATGGAAATTACCGACACTAGTAAATTAGGGTCATTTTGTGATGATTCTTTCGACGCTCTTGCGACGTTATGTCATGGATATTGCGATGAATCTTGTGTCTCCAAAACATCGCTTCACGTGTCGTGGCAAGTGCAACAAACCTAGAATCTTTCTTGAGATTAATCCTAAGGCTCAAAGAGTAATGTTAGGCATCATGAGAGTTTAAAGAAAATGTTTTATATGAGTGCTTTTCCTACTTTTAGTTATATAAGAAATGATCCTTAAATGAAATTAATAATAGGAAAGTACAGAGGTTGTATTTCGTTGTCTGAGTCACAATAAAAATATCAAATGGTATGAAGTAAAGTTACACAAAAATGTTAAACAAATCTAGGCATCAATTGCAGATGAGTCTCACCTTGTTAGCAGCGACAAAAAAGTAGAAAGTGTACCCTTGAACGGGTGTAAAATGCAGTAATTCATGCAGCTTGCAAGTCTTGTTTTACTAATAGTAAATGCAGAGGAAAAATTTCTTACCTAATGAATTGTTGATATAATATGATCACAATAGTTTTAATACTAAATTGCAATCAATCACTTTTCAAGGAATTACATAATGAAATTCAGAGAAATCTATGTATGCACTTGTATTAATACTCAAAAAAGAGAGTTTCTCTATTACATCTGGCAAGAAGCAGCCTTGAATAGATCTTGAATCGATGTACTTATACAAAATATGTCACAACTCAAAATGGTTGGACTTCTTACAATATTTAATTAAAATAGCATATATCTGAATAAAACAATAGTGTGTAAAATTTGATGAGCTTCGTTGGCCTTCTCCTCTGTCTCTTCATCTGCTGGCATAAACGCCTATTTTCCTTAGTCCTTTAGGCTGAATATAGATGTCATATAGGCCACCTTAATAATTCGTCATACTGTCTTGGTCATTTTATTTTTTTTGCCATTTGTCCCTCTAGATATGTTCAACAATGCAATGAATCACAGTTGAGATCAAGGGGGGAAGGATAATTAGATGAATAGCACTGCATGGCTCGTCAAGGAATGGGTAAAAGACATAGGAAAAAGTAACCATATGTGGAAAGAATGATAATGGAACAATTGTATGATGATGAAGTGAGGATAAGTGGAGATTAGAATGTGGGTGAATGAGATAAGTGGTTATTGGAAGGTGAAAGGTAGAGAGGGAAAAAGGAAAGGGTACGGTGCACGTTTTCTTACTTGCTCCCAATTTTGCTTGCTTTTCCATGTTCAATACATTGGTTGCATATATCCAACAATTCCATCACAAACCTCGAGGGCTCAATTTTTTCATTTACCTCGAAAGTGAATAATTTCCTTTCTATCTAAGGCAACTTTTCTTGGATCCTTTTCACTTTTTGAGTTGTGGCTTGGAACTATGATCTTGGATTCACTAGCCATTTATTGATTTTAATAATATCAATCTGGCTCATTTCCTGAATGGCTTCTAGAGTTTCTTCTTTGCTCTTTCTGAAATTTTGTTGGTTCATTTCTATATCAATTTACACCATGGATTCTGAGATATTACTCCCCTTGAGATCAATCAAAACTTTGTTTAATTATGACAACGCTTATAGACAAGCTTCTTTTACCACTCTAGAAAATATGTTTCTATCTTCCAGATTTGCCTCCCAGACCTTTAGAGCCATCTCACCTTTTAATTGTTCGAAATGAGAAAGAAAAGGGAAATCAAGGACATTATCTTTCTGCATCAATATGAGGACTTCCTGAAACTTAGAATGGGCCAAGCAAGCCTCTTTTTCCTTGGCATAAATGTCCTTTAGAGAGAAGTCTACTGCCTAATATCACTTTTGGATTGCATCTACCTTCAGATAAAGGTCTCGTTGGGCAGATTCCAGCTTCTCATTTATTTCCAATGCTTTAGTTTGGAAGGTCGAGATGTCTATTGAGGTACCTCGGTCAGGTCCAATCTAGCTTGCAATTTTTTTATCAATTCATCACGCTGAGTGACCAGACCTTGTTTTTTTTTTGAAATTTGATGGAGCTCCTCAAGGTTGGCCTGAAGCTGTTGAATTTGTTGTCGATCGTGAGCTCTGATTTGCTCGAAGTCTTGACTCATTATGTTCCTGATAATCTGATCAGTGGTATATATATGATTCTAGATATTCTCTACCAATAAACACTTATGTCACAGTTGTTCGGTCAAATTGTCCATAGACCATTGATTGGCAGTGGCAAAAGCACCTAACGAACCTGTAACTTCCTTTGCAAATTTTGGATCATCTTGGTCATTCTCGTCATACACCATTCTCTTCCTTTTAATTATCACTCCATATTTCTGGTGTGATTTCCTTTTCACAATGGATTTTTGTTTCTTACTAAAAAAGAAATCTGAAGGAGGCATCTCTTCGGGCAAGATGGGGGTAAGATCACCTACAAAAACAATTTCGGAATAAGGATTTCCAAAGCTAGATTACAGAGGGGTTAGTGATTTAATAGGAGTAGGAATCTTTGTGGACTGTTGTCATTTTGTTGTATTTGAGGTGATAGCAAGAGTGGTTGGTTTCAAAGGAGGGACATCTTCTCCCCACATTAGGAAATGTTTGATTTGAGATAGTTCATGGGGGCTTAGCTGGCCTAATAAGGATGCTTCTAATTCTTGTGTTAACACCTCTGAGCTCTTTGGGGTTCCCTCAACTTTGTGCTTACCAGAGTGACTTGATTCAGAACCTGTAGGCAAGGCTTCCTGTGAAGGGGAAATGGCTAATGATTCTCCTTGTAGTACCTTTGGCAGATTGTTTCACCCGTGTTTTTGAAAACTAAGAAAACGAGCTTGTTGATCCGAGGGAAGGGTTTGGAATCTTCCTTGAACTTCCTCATAAGATCTAACCCCCCTAAATATTTCGTCATATGGGGAGTTCTCGTGCATGTACTACTTCATGTTGAACTGGGCTAGGTGGTTTTCCACTATCTTACGTGTATCGTGTCTCTTGAACTTGATGTCAACAAATTTGATATCCTCCAGGGCCGCAACCTCAACTTTGGAGTGACTGAAATCCAATAATGAAAATATGCCAACCTGAATAGGGAAAGTCGGCCAAACCTTTTTCTGTGTTGCCTTCAACTCCTTGTCGATGCCTCCTGTCACTGTCTGGTATGCCACTTCTCTGCGCACTAGCCTGTCGGGTAAAAATCATGGGAGATCATGAGGAGGAGCAGAGCAACCAAAAACTCTGATGTAGCAAAAATTCTCCTCAATGAACCAATCTACTAGCTTACCCAGGTTTCCCATAATCTTGTCTGAAATCCGGGGAGGTGGGTGACCATACAGGGCTATATGAACATGTATTATGACATTGTGTTAGATTTCATAAAAGAAATCTTTATCTTTCTCCTCCTACAACTTGGAGTGATAAAAATGAATGGGCTCAACACTGGCCAAGGTCCAACTCCAATTCATTAATGGAAAAGGTGTCATGAAATAGATGGCGTCCATGATATATGTAGACATGTAAAAAGGGGTGGGTTTCCCTTTTGATTTCATTGTTTTGTAATAAAAAAATCCTTTGGCCAGGTTATCTGACAACATTTTGGCCCAATTGAAAGTGAAACCCTGAGCTACCTCATTCATGATGGATACCCATTCCACCGAGAAATGTGTACAAATCTTCTTCTCGAAAAATCAACAAAGTGTCATGGTTACATATACCATATGAGCGTCCAAAGACGCTGTGGCATATATACCATGAGCATCGGTTCTGAATTTCTCAGGGTGCCCCCACCAGGAACTGATTATATCATGACAACTCCTAGCGTATTGGACACATTCCTTTTGTTCGAAATCTAGAATGAATGTGGCATTGTAAGTATATTTAGGATTAGGAGAGATTTTATACATTACTTGAAGATGTTCCGGTCGGAAAGAGCTGATGGAAACCTGCTAATGGTTGATGATGCTCCTGTTCTAGACGTCAACATGTTCCAAGGCCCAACTTATCATGTCGTTATAAGTTATGAGTCTCGATCCTACAACTATCTTGTGAAACTCTGACTACACTATGTGTCTAAGCTTAGTTGTAAAAGATTCATATTCTTCCTCATTGGAGTCCTCTGGACTGTTGATGATTTCACGTTCCAAAATCTCAAAAACATGTGTCCAAGTTTTAACAGTGTCTGTGGTTCGTGGAGTGGTGTCAGACAAAATGTCTACATTTGGGTTTGAATCTTCTCAAGTCACGTCATGATTTTTCATCATTTTCCGTGGTGCCATAATATCTAAGGAAACAGATTGAAGTTTCCTGTTGCAAAGAAAATCCATGATTTTTTCAAATAGATAAAACTTGCTAATTGAAAAAGGTGAAAATGAATTCGAAATTGAAGTGCTTTTATTCAAACAGATTTATTGATCTTCATATAACCTCACTGACGAAGAATTTATTAACGTTAATGGAGATTTCTACCTGGCAATCCAAAATTCTTGTTTGAATAATTATCCTTAATTAGTCATAAATGTCATCAATATTTCGACAGTTAGTGTTCGAGAGTTTTAGATGTGAGAGAGTGGGAACCTCCCAAATTTGTGAAAGGTTAGTCTCCAGATAATCGCCTTTAAAACCTTAATTAATCATGTTTAAAATGGTGCATTAACTTCAAGTGTTTCGGGAGTTCGGACTTCGGGGACTTTTAATGTATCTCGAGAGGAACTTCCTAAAACCCAAAACTGTGAAGAAAATAATTATCTAGTAATTGATTTTAAGTCTTAATTAATTGCATTTAATTTTAAGTATTTCGGAAGTTCGGACTTCAAAAATTTTAGAATACGATACAGGGGAAACATCTAAAATCCAAACTGAAGAGTCATTAATTATCTCTTAATAATGATTAACTTAATTATTTAACATTCAATACTTTTTCATTTTGATATTCCGGTGATTCATGAATTCATTCTTTGTTAAACTCTTGAAGGATCATCTCCTGTAGTGACGTGGTATAGATGACATCACTCTGGATTATGTGTCAAGAAAAGAGAGGTGCCACGTGTTACTCGAAATGGTGTGAATCCTCCAATGAAAATGTCAAAAATGGGTGCCATGTGTCAACTCAAGACAGACTCAAAAGGTACATGTGTCTTACGACTTGTGCCTTTATAGGTTTTAGGAAAATTTTTGAGCAGATACCTTTTGTTGGTTGTGGAGCATGATTATCTTCCTGATTCAGAGGTCCTTGCTTTCAGCCGTGTTTATACCCCATGAAGTATTTACACCCCAGAAGTATGTACACTCTTCCACACGGGGGAGTGTAGAGGGGGGGTACCCCCTCTGCGGGGTCCGGGGGGGCTATCCCCCCGGCTGGGGGGTATGGGGGCAAGCGGGCCCCCAGCGGGGGTTCGAGGGCGAAGCCCCCAAAGAAAAAATTGTCTTGTAAAAGTATATTGTAATTTCATTGTAAATCTGGACTGTTCATTATAAGGTCGCAGATCTAATAGTAGAGATTATGTTAGGGTTTTTTGCCCTAAAAGGAAACCCTCTTTTATGAGGGAAATGTATTGTGGCTATGGATGATAGTGAATATTGTATTCTGAGAGAGGAGACTGTGAGAGAAAGAAGAGGAAATTACAGTGGGTTTTGCTGTAGGTTGTATCCCTTCATTTGCTAGATAATAATAAAGGAAGGACCTGGCAATTTCTCTAGTGGACAAAGCCCACACTGGGTGAACCACGTAAATCCGTGTCTCTCTTGTATTGTGTGTCTTCTGTGTTTGGTTTCTGCATTTGTTTTATTTTATTTCTCCACGGTCCTATTTTTCTAACAACTGGTATTAGAGCGTAAGCTAACTCGCAGGAAAAGAGGGTTCCTGGTTCGAGTGGGAGCAATGTCGGAAGATGGAAAGTTTAGGGTCGAGAAATTTAACGGCCAAAACTACCAGTTATGGAAGATGCAGATGGAAGACTATTTATATCAAAAGGATCCATTCCTACCATTGAGTGGAGTAGCAAAGAAGTCGGTGGCCATGAAGGACGAAGAATGGGAGATTCTTGACAGAAAGGCTCTAGGAACGATACGGCTGAGCCCGGCAGCGTCGGTGGCTTTCAATATTTCAAAAGAAAAGACAACGAAGGGTTTGATGGATGCATTGGCCAAATTGTATGAAAAACCCTCGGCGTCGAATAAGGTATTTCTAATGAAGAGATTATTTAATATGAAGATGTCAAAAGGTGGGTCTGTTGCAGATCATTTAAATGAATTTAATATTGTTACTAATCAACTAAGTTCTGTAAAAGTGGACTTTGATGATGAGGTTAGGGCTCTTCTAATCTTGTGCTCATTGCCATAAAGCTGGAATGGCTTGGTCATGGCTGTAATTAACTCTGTCTCTGGTTCAAATACTTTAAAATTTGATGATGTTGTTGGTGTTATCCTTAGTGAGGAAATGCGACAGAAAAGCACAGGTGAGACATCAGGAAATGCGTTGAACATGGAGAATAGGGGAAGAAAAAAGGATAGAGGAAAGGGCTCAGGAAACCGTGGAAATTCTAGGAAGGGCAGATCCAAATCCAGACTTGGAAAGATAGAGTGTTGGAATTGTGGGAAGAAAGGACATCTGAAGAAAGACTGCAGAGCTCCAAA